>JAUESI010000015.1:4450364-4479525 GCA_032275145.1 Synergus laeviventris | reverse complement strand
GAATTCAAGTGACTTCAGAAGAATTTAAGGAGGTTATAAATGATTTAAATTGATTTAATCAATGTGAGATATTCTAAAAAAAGTGAATTCACGTGACTTTACAAATTTCAGCAGAATTCAATGATTTCAAGAAATTTTAAGTGACTTCAGAAGAATTCAAAAGAAATTTCAAATGA
Organism: Synergus laeviventris; assembly: GCA_032275145.1. Taxonomy (NCBI): domain Eukaryota; kingdom Metazoa; phylum Arthropoda; class Insecta; order Hymenoptera; family Cynipidae; genus Synergus; species Synergus laeviventris. The sequence continues at coordinate 4,479,349 of JAUESI010000015.1, read as the reverse complement.
CTTCATATATTTCAGGAGATTTCAAATATTTCAGAAGAATTCAGGAGATTTCATTGCAAGTGTACACCTGCAGATTTCACGAGTTGTCCACACCTCGGTCGTCATTTATTCACCTTTTTTCATCTATATATTGAATTTGTTCACCTTTTCACCTTTTTCCAATATTGATACTGTCAAATCTTATGAAAAATTATTAACATTGGAATTATATGATAATTTTGGGTCGTTTGCGAATTGAAAAAACTTTTCAGTATAGTCATTTTAAATATTTTTATTTAACACTTGCAATTTCTAAATTGAATTGAAATTTAAATCTTAACCCCTATTAATTATTCAAAACTACCTGAAATCTTTTTAAATTTCTTGAAATTTCTTAAAATCAATTAAATGGTCTCAAAATCTTTAAAATACTCTGAAATTTTTTAGAAATCGCTTCAAATTCATTAAAAACCTTTAAAATCTCTTGAAAATTCCTGGAAATTTTTTTAAATCATTATATAATCTCTAAAAATCCTTTGAAATTCTTTAAAATCATTTAAAATATGAGGATTGTTTACGTGAAATTTTAATGAAAATATTCTACAACAATTTATTGATAGAAGATTACACTGGGCCAGCAAGAAGTAGATCTGGCGGAGTTCCAATTTATGGAAAAGTGGTCCATAAGGCCCCAGCGGGAAGTAGACTGAGAAATGGAATGCCAGATAGATCGAGAGCATTTGAGGAGGTGACAAGGTTGTATGGAACAGTGAATCGTCACCCACCTTCTTCTCATCGACGACTTAGCTTCAGAGTTGGTGGCGGAGTCTCTCCATCGTCTCAAGTGCCTCAGGCTGGAAGCTTTCAACACCTCAAGGAACTAATACTAACTGAACGAGCACGAGAACTACAGGTAAGCTCCTGAAATTAAAAAAAAAACAGTGTATTTCACCTCAGATTCTTTTAAACTGTATCTCATCGCAACTCTTTCCAACTAGACAAGGAGGTGTGACAAAAGATTTTTTGCTAAAAAAGCGAATCTGAAAATCAAAAAATATTTTCTCATACACCCCCCACCCGTTTACAATTACATAAGACATCTCTTTTAGTTCTTATGGAGTAAAAAGTGAAACTTTAGCTAATATATATATGGAACATTACTCTCTCAATCTGAATTAGTAAGAATATAGCTTACTAATCTATTTAGTGGTTTTATTCTTACTAATTAAATTGCTCAGAATAATATTGTTCTTTGAACAATCAGTCATTTAAAACTTTTTGTATAAATATCTATGTTATTTTTTTCATATATTATTTAGCTGCAGATTTTAGATTTCCAAGGATTTCGAAGTGTTATAAATAATTTTCAGTTATTCTATGCGATTTTAATGGACTATTTTGAATTTTGAAGTTTTTCATGGAATTTTATTAATGGATATTAAAATATTTGTATGGTTTTTAAGAATTATAATAAAGTAAAAACAAGGCCTAAAATGATATATGTGTTATACAACACACTTTATGTAGTCCAAAATGAAAAGTAATTTTAGATTAAATGTTAAAGATTGATTTTGGAAGCGTGAATAATTGAATAAATTCAAATTAAATCGTTCAAAATTCGGAAATTTTATATTTTTAAAAGATTATTAACGATTTGAAAATATCTATAATCATTTTACGGAATTTCAGACGATTTTAAGGAATTCGAAAAGAATTCAAAAGATTTCAAGATATCTTAAGGAATTTCGACCTATCGATAAATATCGATAAAAAGTTCCGATAGTGCATCAAAAAGTCCTAAACATTACTTGGTTGAAAAGTTGAGTTTAAAACTGTTCTTCAATTTTCTTAAATAAATAAATTTATATTTTAAACTTACGCTGAAGGCCTAACTTAATTTTATAAGTCAATCTAATTTCTAAATAGATCAAAAATCTTTTGCGCGGTCGCAATATTCTCTATATACCGATTTATCGATATTTCTTTCTGATATCGATAATATTTTTTAATTTATAAAAATATATATATATATACGTCAATACGATTGATACATATATCGATATTTTAAATGTCAATATTTTCTTTTGAATGTCCCTTCACGGTTAACAAAAGGTTTCTTGGAAGGGGTAAATAAAAAGTGTAGTCCAAAATTAAAAATATTTTAGGCCCTGAAAATGTATAATAAAATAAGTAATACTTGAAAAAAAAAATTATCTCAAGTGAAAATAAATCATATTTCTCGGTCAACTTACTGAGCCCAAATAATTGTGGGGAAAAAAAGTTTGAGTTTGATAGATGTCAGAGAAGAGTCAGAATGAAAAAAAGGGCGACGCTAAGTTATATATATATATATATATATATATATATATATATATATATATTGAGTATCAAATTTCATCACCCTTTAGATGGTCAACCTTGCCAATATAATGATTTTGTTCATACCTTTTTTGTTCAGGAACAACGTCGGGCTGAAGAAATCGCCGCAAGGGCAGCAGCCCTCAAAGAAATAACAAATGGTGAGCGACAACAGAATGAGGATGATGCCAGGAGTCATTATTTGAACTCCTTGCAAGCATATCAGAGTTCGAAGAACATCAATTACGATTTTAATCCAGCTCAGTATGTTTCCGATGTAACGAATCTCGGAGAAACACTTTCGGTGAGTTTATTTATTTCAAATTAATAACTGCTCGAAAGTTGGATTTCATTTTCTATCATGTACATTATTTTGTTCACTCATTTTTTGACTCACTAGAACAATGAACGCAAAGCGTACTCTTCTTTTTCATTTATAAATAAATAACTATTTTGCACATTTTATATTCCTTCACTGTAAATTAATTTTATGATTGTCAGTAATTTCAAGAGACTTAATGAAATTTTGAGGAATTTAATAATCCTCTGAGTATAATGCGAGATACAAACAGCTGTGAAATTATAGACGTGGGAAGGCGGAAAATTCTCAACAAGATTAACCTTTGACTCTTTGTTTTCAAAACTATATAAAAATTATCATTTCAGTAGGTTCGTGTTTGCTTACGCATGTATTACGAAAATGTAGAAAATTGAGGTATTATAAATAATCAAATATTAATCAGAAATTAACTCACAAAGAATTTATTATATAGCTAAATCATTTCAGATGTATTTTATATTCTCGAAATCTTTAAAAATACAAATCAGTTACTATTTCATAATTTTGATTGGGAAAAATGTTTTGGAGAATCCCCTATAAGATTTCCGTATCGTCCTTCATACATTAATGACATCACATCTCTTATGACGACCTATAAGATCGACATGTCATGCGAACATGTGCTTTTCACTTTCATTACAGAGAGGCGATCAATACGGCCGAGAATATATGTTGCGTTAAAATGGAGTCAATCAACCATAAAAAGGAAACGTTCGTATAAAGCAAATTGCAAAAAAAAAAATTAAGCGTTATCCTCTACCCAGCCACAAACTGAAGAAGACATCGTCTGCCTTCGATCACTGAAACCGTTTTAGTTCACCAAAACTATCGAGGAAAAAATGAAAAGATAAAATGGAAAGCCGAACACTTTTACGAGTATTTAAAAAAATACCGCCCTTAAATCTACAAAAATATTTTAATAGAAAAAAAGTTCAGATAAAAGCGAATATAAATGGACTCTAGAAAAAAACCATAATTTTATCCATAGATTTGTTTTTATATAATAAATTTGTTGAAAATCGTTAAACGCGAAAGGCTCAAAATGGTTTTTGAAAATTCCTTTCGTATTCGCTGAACTTGTAAGCTTTCCATAAATCACTTCCTTTCCTTAACATTGCTTTTACAGCTTAATTATTTTATTTACAAAGTCATTTTTTTAAAACATACCAAAACATTACAAACTGCAAAAATCTATTGAAAGATAATCGAATTATTTTACTTTAGTACGTTTAGTACATAAATAAAATTACTTGCAGCTTGTTTTTCGATTGTTAATCGATTATTTTTGTACAAAATATATTTACTTTAAAATAGTAGAATGGTGATGTGTTTCATAGGGTTTTAATGAAAGTTTGTGATTTGAATCGGAATTTTATTATTAAACTGCTTCAAAGAATATTCTCTAATATATAATCATCATTTATTGATTTTATACACCTAGCTTATTGGATCGAGGCAGTAAACTAACAATGATTTTTCGATCATTACACAGAATTCAGTGATTAAATGGCATCTATAAATACGATTCCTTGAATAGAAGATATTACTTGACTCATTAATTAAATAAAGCTTCGAGTAGTGAATAATAAAATTTTGAATATTATTTTCGAACAAAATTTTTACTTGCAAGCCTTATTAGAGCTTAATCAAAAATCGAATTTTTTTCTGAAACAAAGGACTTGATTACTTGAGGAAAACTGAAAAAGAATTTTCGTATTATTATTTCTTTTGTAATTAACATATCAATTGATTCATATCAATTTGTTCATATCAATTTCTTCCTATCATTTCTGATTTAAAGATCTAGAAATGCGGTTACTCTCAACCTGAATGGACAATAATATCTCGACAATAATCGTGTTTCGAACACTTGAGACATTTTTTAATGTACGTCAGTTTTATGGAGACTTGGGTACGCTTTTTTGGAGAGTCAATGAGAATAATTGCGACACAAAAATTACTGTGTCATAACTGAATTCTACGCGAGACAATAATTTTTATTATAATATTGTGTATATCGACAATACATTAGAAAAGCTTATGCGCGTGATTAACGTATACTTATAAATATTATACATATAAATATAATAATAATAATATTAATAATATAGTAAATTAAAGACCTGTAATTCGTGCATTCTGCAATCAAAGATCCCGAATCTATTTGTAAACAATATAGCGTCTACTTATGCGAGTCTGGTGACAAGTAAAAGAAATATGTCAATCCTTTCTTAACTTTAGATTTTGGTTGCAAAATGACAAGTGACAATAAGAAAAATATAGAGAATTTTAATTATTTTTTAATTAAAAATATCAATTCTCATCTTTTGTGGAATAATCATTAATTTATTGACAAATACAACCTTGACTGTTAAAAAACTTTAATCGTTAGTCTATTAAGATCTCACTATTTAAATGGTTCAAATTCGTCGTCACCCAATTACCTAAAAAATAATTAAAGCTGCAACTATATTTTTCTTATAGCGTATAAAGAAAGTTCAAGAATGGGACAGATCGCAAAATATACTCCAGATAAACTAGCGTTTTCTAACCAGAGAAAATATTCTTGGGGTTTAAATAATTTTAATTTCGCCACCTGACTGGTATAATGGTATAAACATATTAGGGTCGTCCAAAAAAGCTTAATTTTTTTCTCTCTAAGGGCTGCCCCGATTTTCAATCAAATGAAATATGAATTTTGAGGAACAAACTTTTTTTTAGAGAAAATATTTAATCTTTTTTTTCGACCACGCTTATAACAAGCTGAATGCATTGAATGAAACAATATTGTATGGTTACCTGTACCATTGTACCTTCTTCTAGGAATTTTGAATTACGTAATCTTAAGCGCCACGTTCGATATAGAGGATCTTCTTGTTATTACGATTTACAACCGAAAGCGATTAGCTTGCATCGATATCACTGAATTATAATTGGAAAAAAATTAAAATTCAGTCAAAAATATAAGATTGCAGGATAATATTAAATGTTTCCTCTTAGTAAAATAGTTTCATCCGTTCGAAAGACAATTCATTTAATAATAATCCTCATTTTTAAACATTAATTTACAATTGTTTTAAAATTTCGGCATATTTTCTAGTGGATGAAATCATTTTGGGGAAACAAGAATGATTTGGATGTGAGGTGATCACTGATAATTTCATATATGATATATATGTACGTATCTCAAAGTTAAATGTGTTGGACAATAATATCGATTAACGTATTGTTAACGGTGATTAAGCCTGATTAAATTAAATCTAAATATTGATGCATAATATGAGAACTATCACGTACCACGCATAACGAGTAAACGTCATTATGTGTGTTAAATAATATTAAATTTAAGAGATTATCTAACGTAACGAATTATTCGATCATTATAATTCTTAATTATTAATTAATTATAATCGCTTAGGCACATCTCGCGTTTTCGCCAGAACGAATTAACGCTTAAAGACTTAAATGCAATCTATTAGTATATAATTATATATATATATATATATATAAATAATTATATGTGTGTGTGTGCATAATCGTGTCCTCCGTTCTAAAAGTGCCAGGATTCCTATTGAAATTCTTAAGTCACTTATGTGGGACTCATACGTTGTTCGTCGTATAATATACATTAAAGAAATATACCGAGTGGTCATCAATAAAGTCAACCAGACTTGTCACAAATAAATATATATTTTACACGAAGCTTCTGCTAATCATTCAATTTTTTCGCTCGATCAGGTAAACGAGATTTAATATTTATAATCTTAGTTTATACTTTTTAACCAACTTTTAGTTCCTTTTCGTTTTTAGTCAAAATTAAATATATTCTATATTCAATTTAAATCATTAATTGATTAATATTTTTAAATATTTTTAAATGATTAAAATATTAATTTTTACAAAGTTTATTTGGCCACTCTGTAAAATTCCCTCGTAAAACCTTGATTTCATTTCAGGAACTTATATTTTCTGATTTGTAAAATCAGACAGGCTTTTCTACTTGAAAATAATTCTTACTCATTTTTAATATAGAAAAATAGACCAGGAATATAAATTTATAATTTAAGCACAGATAGGTACTATATAGATAGTCCTAATCTATTATTCTTATAGCGAATTTTACGAGATTTAAAACAAAAATTCTACAATAGATCCATTTGAACTTTCTTCTCTTACTTTATTTTAAATGTAACAGCATACACTTAATTTAACTAAATAAAAAATACCTATTGTTTCTTGAGCATTAATTTCCAATCTCCAATTGAAATATAACCATCTTTTAATTCGGGGCTCACCAAAGAAGGAAAACTGCAGGGTATATTTTTCTTCGCTAAAAAAAAAAGTATTTTTTCCCTGAAATGTCCTTGCGCGCGAAGATTTAATATTATACATACGTATATACACGTACAGAATATATATCTAGGTGGAAATCAGAGATAATTTTTGTAAGTTCATTATACATATGCATAAATATTTACATACACATAAAAATATATCCGACGTAAACGTGTTCGATCGTAATTATATTAAACCGTTGTAGTGCCACTCACAATCAGTATGCAACGGTATTGAGATTCTTACACAGATCTTTACTTAAATTTATTGTGTGTCGTCTGCAGAAAGAGAAAAATAATTGATTTTTTTTTAATTTCATCTTGTAAAGGAAATTTAAGAATAAAATTATTTTTTAATATGTCATTATCACATATTTTGATTCTTTTTCTCTTTCTATATTCTTGATGTAATGAAATTGTTGTGAAGCTATACACGTATTAGATATAATTATCAAAACTTTTCTTTTACAGAGAAAATAATATCTCAACGATTGGAAAATTATTAAGAATGAGCTCTTTCATAGTACAAAATAGCTAATGTGATTTTAAATTGAACGGAATATATTTTTTTATTAGAATACAAAACATGAAAGAAAAACTGGATAACAAAATTTGTAGCAATCGTTATCCAATATCAAGTCATTTCCGTTCTGAAATAAAACACATTCTCTACTTAAATACAATGTCTCTTTCCCGCATTCCTTCCGTTATTATTAGTTTTTTAAACAAAGCATTTGTTCATTCAATTATTTACTTAAAATAATTTTTTTATAATATTTTAACTAAAAGCGAAAAATGTTCCGATTTTTTGTTATATCAGATTGACGTATATTGCAAAATGAGACTTTAAACTACAAAGACTGTCACGTTTGAGACCACATAGTTGACACAAATGTTTCACACAAAAACTTTACTCAACTTCACAGGATCAAATACCAGAATCCCTTGAAAAATGCTCTCTGAAAAGGATAATTTTATAAATAAAAATACAAACACTAAGAACTAAATTTAATGATTTCAAATAACACTCTTACGGCAACAGTTATAAATATATTTCGATTCTAGTTTAAATTCCGTGAGTTGGTTTCTCGGGCAATATTCTGCAGAGATCTCATTTTTCGCACTCATATAATACCGCATCATATCCCGGCATCAATTTCGTGCGAAAGGTAAACGTTATTGAGTTTTAAGTACTCCCGATAAACTAAAATATCCTGATTGAATTGAAAAAAAATTATGTAAAATTTCTTCGTTGGAATTATTTGTTAGAAAAAATAAAAGGATTACAGATATATGTATGTAGTAGTAAGCCGAAATATTGACAATAATTAATATTAATAACAGACCTAGGGCGATGAAATTAATAATAAGATATATCACTGTTATCTTCCGCGAAGCATTCTGAATCCTTCTTTGTAAACCATGAAAAAAAAATGTAAGAGTGCAAAACATATCCGTTAAGTGCTTCGGTTGATTTTGTTCACGTATGGACGTACAGGGAATTGAATACAGGTTGTAAAAAATACAATAATATGCAATACAAAAAGGTAAATAAAAAGGGATTTTCCTTTCCGAAAATAAAAACAAAAATTTGTAAATACAAAAGATCCAGTGGGTTGAAGTTGCAGACTTTTAGTCTTACAAACTTTTTTTATATTTATTGGATTAACAATATCAAAAAAAGTTCCCCAAAACATTCTATTTGTATTTAATTACTAGTAGAAATTTACCCGGCTTTACCCGAGATTTTATAAGATTTTAAATGACTTTAAGGAATTTTAGGGATTTTATAGAGACTGTTAAGTAATTTCAAGGAATTTTTCAAGGAATTTCAAGATATTTAAAAAAATCTCATTTTATTTTAAGGAACTTCGGGGAATTTTAAGGTATTTCTAAAGATTTTAAGGAACTGCAACGGATTTTTAAAAGAGTTTTCAAGAGTTTCCACAAGATTTCAATGAATATTTAAAAGGGTTTGAAAGAATTATCAAAAGGGTATTCCAGAACTTTCTAGAAATTGTACAAGATTTTAAAATATTTTTTTAATTATTAGTCGATTTCAAGACACATTAAAGAATTTCATGAGATTTTAAGTGATTCTAAAGTATATCAAGACGTTTCAAGTGCTTATAACGAATTTAAATGAATTTCAAAAGTATTCAACAGATTTTCAAGAGATTTTTTTAAAAGCATTTTTAAAAAATATCTCTAAAAAAATGTCTAATTCCAGGAAATCTTTTAAAAATGATAAAAATGCCTTGAAATCCCTTACAATTCTTTAAAATTTCTTATAATTCCAGGACATATTTTAAAAATCATAAATATCTCTTCAAAACTTTTAGAATTCTACGAAAATCTTCAAATTTTCTTAAACTCTTAAAACTTACAAAAAATCGTCAAACTATAAGGCTGAAACGTCAATCCAATAAAGATCGGATTTAATAACTGGTCGCACTTTATGTATTTCATTGTAATTTTTGTTTAAATTGTGATATTTTGAAAATTGAAACCTATCATAAAATTCGAAAGTAACAGAATTTTGTGAGTTTGACCTATGACAAACTTTCCTGATGATTTCCACAACTGATGATTAATTGATTAATTAATTATAATTATAATTAATTAATAGTGTATGCTGCACTGAATTGTTCTCAACTATTGTATCATAAAAAAAATGCATGCAATGAGACAATTAAAATGACTGATACGCCAATAATCTTTAGTTACGTGCTAAACCTAATGCAAAAAGAAGCACTTTCAACGATGATGAAAAGCACAAGTTGACAATGAGTCTAGGTGGCGTATATATTTATAGGAAAGACTATTTATTATAAAGAAAATTCGGTATTATGCTCCTATCAATGAATCGATCGATGGATAAAGGAAACTCATTTTCAAAATCATGCCAGTAATTCAGAAGAAAGGCACAGAATTGAAGACAATTATCTATGTTTCATTGTGCACTCAAATCCTTCCCAATTCCTGGCCCAGATTTTAAAATAAGGGAAATAAAAAAATATCCTAAAGGACATTTTTCGATTCATTATTTAAACTTTCTGGCTGGCCTACTTTTTAAGTTTACATCTTAGAATCCTATAAATGTCCTTTCAATAAATTTCCTATACTTGCGGAAGACTAGAAAAAGAGGAGCAAATAACCAATTTAAAGTCAATATTATTATATAATAAGTGCTGTGAGCTCTAGCTGGTAAATAAGCTTTTTATAGATGTAGGACTTTCCTATACAGTGTAAAGTTATTGTTTCTACATAATAGTTTTATCTTTTTATCTTCCTTTAATTTAATAAGTTTGTACTGAAAATCCAAAAATTAAAAAAACTTAATTCAATTCCCTTTAAAACGTAGAAGTTTCAAATAATTTGATCCGATTTTTATTTCCTTGAAAAACATTTCACAGACTCTCAGCTTCTTAAAATTCAATTCACACGTCTAGATCTATTCCTTATAAATAACAATAGAAGGTATGTATAGTTAAAATGTTGTTATGTATAGTATATAACATAACTATATTTTGTGTAAATATAAAAGCATGTTTTATTCTCTAAGATCCGTGAAACGTTTTTCATGAAAACTACAGAATTGCCTAATTTTATTTGTAATGTATGTAAATGCAAAACGATTTTTAAATGATGTTAAGATGAAGTTTCTTAAGTAAATAAATAAACAATACAAGAAGAATAAACGGTTCCAGCAGTAGTGGACAAAACTCGCAGTATAATTACCACACACTAAGATGTTGTATAGCTGTGTACAATAATTGACTATATTTTGTTTTCAAATATATATCTATCATCAGAAATCATTGTTTCCTTTCTTTCCTTCAACCAAATATTAGGAATACAAATTAGAACTTCAATGTATACACCTTATTTAACAAATAGAATGTGCATATAGAGCAAAAAAAATATTAGCATTTAATCCATTTTGCATAAAATAAGGGATTTTAAATGTAATACCAAAATTCAATTATAGCATTTTATGGAAAAATATTAAGATTGAACACTTTTTTACCCTATACGCATTCTTCTGTTTAAAAAAGGAATACAACTACACAGTGATAAATGACTATGTAATTACGAAATTTGTTAAGTAAAAATGATCATTTTTAAATCAAAATCATATTGAAAGTTTTTACTCAATCATTTATTTACAATCTTACATTAGTTTCCTTATTTTAGGTAAATTCGTGAATACAATACAATATGACAATGTTTTAAAATTTATAAAACTGTCTATAATAATTATATTTCTAGAACAATTTGTTGGAAGTTTTTTAAAAATATTTACACAGAGTAAAAAACTTCTTATTGCAATGTTATAGTACACCCTCTATGCGCAAATGTTGTATGATAAATTAACATACACCTAATTAACTGTGCTTTGATGTGGTATGATTCACGATCCATATATTATGCTAGTTAAACATCTAACCCACGATGATTTAGTCGATGTCGAATCACATTTTGAATATTTTGAAAATTTTGTATTTTGTTAAAGAAAAAATTATTTTTAATCTTGCACCATTAATTTGTTTACGTAATTTTCGTTCAAACCATCTAAAGACTTTTATTTCTCGGAACTGAGATTTAATCAACTTGAACTATAGTTTCAATCGCTTGATGCCAAATACTCGGGGATAAAACTCATTTTTAACAAACATAGAAATTACACATTGCTTTCGCGAGAAAAGGAGAGTAGAGCGTAATATAAGTATTTTATAAATATTTAAATATGCACTATAAAAGCGACTGATCTCAATACTAAACTGATCTCTACAAAAAATTCGTCTCCCTTCAAAGAACAAAAATTTGATTTTTAAACCACCCTACATATATCTGAAATCACGAAATTAACTCTTAGTTTAATTTAAAATTTTGCGTATTGTAAAAACAATAACATAAATTTATATAATTATGTCAAATGCGATATTTACATTCTTTTGGACTCATCATCACTTTGTATTATTACAAACGTTGAAGTTCCGAGTTAATAAAATCGAATGCATAGGTCAAACGCCATTTGACGTCGGCGTATTTATCATAGGTGGTCGTAATAAATCATGATACTGCATCAAAGCTTCTCGAAGTGATCGAGAAACTGGTCCAGATGGAGTAGTAATCGTACATTCTACGAGACATGGATAAAGATTGATCAGTTGTTCCCAGACCGATCGTTCAACTGAAAATTAATCATTGTTTTCAAATAGGCGTATATAACTTCTTACTATTTTTGATAATTCTGAAACCTACCTTTGTTTGAAGGAGCTTTTTTAAGAGAAACGACGAGTGTCGCAACAGCTTTTAAAACAAACGATATCTCTGACAACCTGTATCTAGAAAATGATCCGTAATAAATATTTCTTGACTCAAATATTTTTCTAAATTAATTTTAGATTTTAAATGGAAATGCAATCACCAGAATATAGAATACATGATAATACCTAGGTAAGGGGCACTTTCCACTTCTCTTTTCATCATCAATATAGCGTTTGAGAACTTCTTGAAATCTGTGAAGCAAAGCTGTGACCGCTAAACGCCCAGCAACTCCGCCTTCGTCTTCTGGAATTTTTTCCTTATTTGAATCAATCTCGTTGTTCAAGCCATCAAGCAAGGAAAACTGAAGCAAAGTCTCGAAACAGGTTTTTGCAAATTCTTCTCGCAATTTTGGCTCTCCATTTTTTTCTTTAAAAAAAATTGACAATTTCATATTTATTACATGTTCAAGATATTTCAGTTCCAATTATAAATTTGTACCTATATTGCTAGCTGTTGCTGAATGGATAGATCCTTTATTAAGAAGCATAACTACTCGCAGAATAAATTGATGCGGAATATGTTGAGAATGAGACAAGACTTCGTCTCGAAGAAGTTCCATGACTTGGCAATCTACAGCCTCGTCTGCTTGAATTTCCTCCACACCTCTCTCCGTGTTTAGAGCACTGAACCCCATTTTTTATAAGCAAAAATCAATTAAATCGTCCTTAGTTAAAAAACTTAAAATACTATTATTAAAATTATACTTTTCTCCTAGAAATACCTTTTAGGAAACAAGAAATCATCCAGTGTATCCGCCAACTTCGGCCACATGCTCTGAAATTGTTCTGGGTATTTTCTTGCTAAAGGAATGCCAATATGTAAAATAGCGAGGAGACTCGTAATTGCCAATTTCCACGTCGTTTGAGAAGGACAGTTATATTTCATGGACAAAGGTACGTGCAGTGCTTCTATGATGTGCCTTAAAATTTGTCCCTCAATTACCGGAGACTCGTGCGCAGTTTTTTGATACAAACTTACTACCATGGATAAGGCTTTTTCTCCAAAAGGCACGTAGTTCATAGTTACCCAGTCGGCCTGGAAATAAAGTTTATTTAATTTTCTCTAACCTTTGTAATTCACTTTTATAAAATCTAATGATAATTTAGACAAACTTACAGATGCACCCCTGACTTGCGAAATCTGTTTGGTAGCAATTTTTCCATAAGTCGGTGCTTCGCAAGAGAGTTTTAAAAAATAAAGGAACTGCAGGAAAATAGGGCCTACCATCGTTTTCAAATTTTCTGTTCCCAAAAGTGCTTCCTAAAAAGAGATTATCATTTTAGTTTAAAATCTAAGATTTTAGTTTGATTTAACATTTTTATATTAAATGTCTTTTATTAAATCCTGGATATTTAATTTTTTTTTTGTTTAGGTTAATGAGAAACCTTTTGTAAAAGTTCCATAGAATGCAAAATTCCATCTTGAAGTTGTGTGAGAATAGCGTCTGGAATTGTGGGTAGAATGTAGGGCGTCGACTCTCCGTGTACAGGAACAGCGACTGCATTTTTTAGAACTGAACACAGTTTTTGTAAATCACTACTAGTGTATCTGCATCGAAAAACAGAACTTTTAGTATTGCTTTTTGAAATTTAAAAATTAAATAAGGGATAAATTTTAAATCTACTTACTTATTTTTAATATGTTGAAATACTGCAGGAAATATTTGAACGAGTGCAGTTAGAAACGCCTGTGAGGGGATATAAGGTTCGACTTCATTTTCTTGTGGTGGAGACGTACTTTCTGTGCCAATACTCAACCAGACTCGCCAAGCCACTAACCATAGGACTTCATAATCTTCTGAGTGCACTGGATCATTATTATCCGCGTTTTTAGGTAAGTATAAAATTTCTTGGAATGATTTCAAAGCCGCTAAGGAAACCTCATTGTTTTTGCTAAGGGCTGAGTTCTCAATAAATTCAAGAAGAAGAGACCAAGCTCGTGGAAAATCGCCTAACATTTGTAGTAATTGACGCTTTGTATTAAAAACTCTTGCAACGCCACTCAAAGTCAAAACCTAAGGATATCAATTTTACAGTAGATTTACAAATTTAATATTCTTTTTATTTTTATTTCTATTCAATCTCTATTTTCATAGAATTTAAATTTAATTACCTGCGTCTCTGCCCACTGTTTTTGAGCCGTATTCCTGCTATGATGAATAAGAATATTTCCTCCAGTATCAACTTTCTCATTGCTCGCAGAACTCGATAAACTCCTGACTTTATCAAGTAGCGGAAAAAGTACTTGCCAAAGAACAGCTTGCCATGTTGGTTGATGCAAAAGACTACCATGAGCCGATATCGTGGAAAATAGAGTCTGACTAGCAGATTTTCGTACCGCAGGTCGTGAATCAACACAAAGATCACCTAAACATATTTTTAATTTATTTTAGAAATTTTATTTTTCGTATTTTTCACTTGTTTAATTTCTATCTTTAGATTCTATATTCTTTGTGAAACAAACCTAATCTTGCGTAAAGACACATCCAGAGTTTATCAAAAGGTGCCATATTAGTTGTGCCGGGAAAATCAGGGAATACGTTTGCTAGATCCCCACGCAAAGAAGCACACAACTTTTCCTGGTTTTGGTAAAAGTAGTCACTAATATTCCACTAAAAACAAAATATATATTCATTAAGTAACAAATTTTTCTAAAAAACTTTTTTATTTATGAATCTAGTTTCAATGCTAATGTGAAACCAGCTTTTAGCTTTAAAAATAAGTACCATTAGTCCAACAGCAGTGAGTGAAATGTTTAATTCCTGGGTCTGAGATCCAAATCTAGCAGCAGTATCGACACATAAAGGAAGACAACGCCAAGGCATCACTGGTAAGAAATCCGTAACTACTAACTGCAAGCACTGGAAAGCTATACGAACCAAATTTTCTCTACAAAAATGAATACAAAGTTGTATGTATGCTTGAAAACATATTAATAAAATCCAGTTGAAAATTTCTAAAATTAAAGTAAATGCACTTTAAATTCGAAATAATTTTTGTTTATAAATGTAAATATTCAGGGCCAGTAAACGTACCTTAGTACATTCCCTTTAATTTTAGAAAATTTCAACTCGATATCTCAATAAATATAGAAATGTCATTGTAAGGAAAAAATACCAGTAGATACATGGCCTTAATAAAATAGTAAATTTACCCGTGATGGTCGGAAACTGCACCAATTATTCCAAGAACTAAAGGCCATCCATGAAATAGAGTTTCCCCAGCACCATGAAGAACTTGTAAAACACACTCCAACTGCCTTTGCCTTACATCAGCGTGACGAACTGATGATAATTCTGACAAGGGTCCCAAAAGCAACACCTGAAGTTTCTACAAATACAATCATTCAATTTTCAGACAATTTAACTTCAAGAGAATATATCTTCTTATTTTAAACAAAGGTAAATTAATTTTAAATGAATATTTTACTTGATTATCTCGAAGAGGTTGAGGATATTTATGTTGCAGTGCAGCTTTGACAAGATAAGTTATCGCTTCAACTCCCCATTCTCTCATTCGAATGTGAGGATGTTGACAAACTTCCAGTAAATGATTAGTCAAGGGTCTCCATAAAACTTCTACACGAGGTAAATTTACCAGTCCCGTTTCCAAAAGTTTAGCCACAGCGAATAAAGATGGCTCCTACAATACAATTTTAGGTATGAAATAATTCTATCTATAAAACTTGAAAATTTGCTTATTTAAATAAAAAATTATTAATGTTATAATATACCCTATTAGAATAAGCCAATTCCATAGCTTCATGACTAAGTTTACAAAGAGCGTCGATCAAGTGATGAAGAGCAACATCGTCAAGATGTTGGCTACTTTCGAATAATCTACTAAGCATAGCACTAAGAACGGGTAAATCTGCCATGACAGCAGTAGTCAACATTGCATTCGAATCAGCAGCGGTTTTTCCAGCTTTTAAAGATCCCCCCGTTGAGGGTTTAAGTCCCAAAATCCAAGCTAGGTGTTGAAGAGTAGTTAATACTAAATGCCAAGAACTTCCCAAGATGCTTCCATGACAATGTGCCAATAAAAGAAGAGCACGCATGCACTGGAGATTTTTCACTGTCAACATCACTGGTCCTTGCTGAGCACCTATAAATAGTAAACTCATTTAAAATTTAAAAACTAACACCCCTAATTTAACAAATTAAACTCCATAAAATTAAAAAAACGCCATACCGATTGGAAGAGAGGCTGTAGGCAAAGGAGTTCCGACAGCAACGACCTGTTGTCGATAATCCGATTCTCCCAAGGCTGCTGGATTGTATTGCATCGATTCCTGTGGACGTGCACTTGGAATTCCTTGGGGTGCACTATACAAAACTGTTAAAGCGTAATGTGGAGGTAAAGAAGCTTTGCAAATCGCAGTTATAAAAGCATCACGTGGAGTGTGCAAATCGAGCAAACCACACAAAGAAGCAAAGGTTTGAATTTCCTTGAGGACATTTTCTGTTGCCGATTCATCAGTGCTAAAGCATAAAAGATGTTATAAAAAAATAATCTTTAGTAAACCATCAATGATAAATCTAAATCCTCGTTTTTGATAACTAAGAAAGGAAATACTTACCTCGCGTCTACTAAAGGACTAAGAGCTGCTAATAAACCACACCAACTAGAATTAATCAATTGCACATGAAGTTTTTTCTCTACTTCCGTGGGATTATAACTATGTTCTGTGTTTTCTTCCCTCGATCCAATAATCGCCAATGCAATTGAGCGAATTATATCTAACAAACATGCGTAGGCAATACTGATTCCGTAACCATCTGGGATTTGAGGTGGTTCGATTTTATCCAACATATCCAGACTGAAAAAAATAATTGTATAAATAAGAAAGGGTAAAATACACTTTATTATAAAAAATAATTTCTTAGTATTTACTATGTTGATTTGGCTTGTCCACTTGGAAAAGTAACTACAACTGGTAACCAAATTCCTCTTGAATAAAAACCGGGTTGAGGAGACACTCCAGGACCAACTGGCATTCCAGCTAAAAGTGCAGGAGCGGCTGATTGTGCAGCAGGTGTTGTTGATCCTATCCAAAGGAAGTTATAAGATTCGTGAACTTGAGTATCTTTAGATAAACAATAATCATACATTTATCATTGATTAATAAATAAGCAAGTTACAAAATAAGAACCCAAGATATTTAAGTTCAAAAAATTCTAATTTCTATAAAATTTCAAATTATCTTTAAATTTCAAAAATAGATATTAGAAATGCATGGTAAAATATTCTCTCTTTAGAACTATAAAAATTTAATTTATTTTAAACTTACCCATACTAGAAGGGCCAACCATGTGCGGGTTAACAAAAAGGCTGTGTACATAAGCTCCCAAACTATTAACAATATCTTGAAATATATTTGTCGCGTGTGGTTTAAGATCATAGCAGTTGCAAAAGCTTGTAAGCAAATCAGACTGTACAGTCATTTTGTGCAAAACTTCTAACGCCAAAGCTCGTTGCCAAACTGGTTTGTCAGGATCCAAAAATTTGACAATCAAGGAAAGGAAGATTTCACATTCAGTTACCTAAAATCACGATTAAAATACATAATGAAAATCAATTGACAAACAAAAAATAAAAGTGAGCAAAGTTATAAAATCATCAAAACTTACAAGCAATGAATGATATTTTTGCACCAATATAGAAACAACTCTCAAAAGTCTCATGCTGATGGGGAAATAAGGTTTATCGAGAGGTGTTGCTTGCTGAATCGATGCTGGTACTGAATTTCGATACTTAATGTTCGGAGAAAATAGTTTTATCACCAAAGCACAGACTCGTTCCTTCAGAAGAAAACTGAACTCTGGATGCTGCAAAATTGTCATATTACAAATTAAACTAATGACTACAATTATTAGTTTCTTTTCTTTTTTCTAAATACTTTTGTTTAACAATAAAATACCTTAAAAAATACCGAAGAAAAATTAGTCAAAACAGATTCAAGTAATTCTAGCCCGAAAGTCCGAGTCATTTCGGTAATTCCAATCAACCAATAAGGCTGATCTGCATTCACCAGTTGAACTAAATCCTGGAACATTAGATAAGCATCAGCAGCACAAGGACCCAGACCCTGTGGTGGTTGATTCGTAGGCGTTTTCAACTCTTCTAAATTAACTTCTTCAAAAGAGCGTTGTTGAGAATTTTCTTCATCTTCTGCAACGACTCTTTCAAAAACTAACGAGACCAACTGTCTTACAGTTGCCCCGGCTGTGTTTATGGTTGTTGAGTCTTTTGTAAAATGCAAACGGAAACACAAGACTAGATTCTGAAATCAAATTAAAAGTTATTTACGAGCAATCTTTAATGAATGAAACTGTTCAGGACATACTGTAAGCGAAAAAACATTAATTTTACCCTCGAAAGCGTATCTCCATGAACGAGAGTGTTACTTGTAAGTAACAATGTGACTGTTTGTAATACTTTCACTTCCTCCGTGCCGGCTTCCATCAACATCCAAAGCGCATCTGTGATATATCGTGCACCCTTTTGATCCACGGATTGCTGAGTTATCAATCTTTGCATCACTCCCAAACAAAACTAAAAAAGAAACAATGTATACGATTATCTGAAGTCAATCTTTCTTTTTATAGATATATACATTATTCATTATTTTCGAACCTTGATTATTTTTACATCTTTACTCTCGCAACCTTGAACTAAGGGATATAAAATTTGATTGACGACGTAATATATCTGCGTTCCGGAATTTCCAGATGCAGATCTCAGCTTTGCGATTCCTTCTTCGCATGACTAAAATATTTTTAAAATTATATTGTAATATATTTCAATTGTGGTATGATCAGAAAGTATTTCATGACAATGCAATTAAAGCTAAAATAAAAATATTTTACGGTTTTAAACTTGAAAATTTGAGTCTCATAAGTGGAAAAAGTGACTCGCTGGCAGTAATACAAAAGAGCTTATCAAATTATAAAATATCGCTGAGCATATCAGTCTAAAATAGTTTAGCTCCGAAAAATTGTAAGTTGAATTGTCACATTCAATATGTTTATTCCGGTTATTAATCCTAATATTTTATATATTTTAACATTGAGTAAATGTACCTATATGATAAAAGAATCGCAAAAAAATAAAAACATACATATCAATATTGCATCTCTGACAACTAGTATAGGTACCACTAGTCTTAAAACCTACATTTTTTATTTTCCTCGAATTACTTCCCTCAAATATAAATAATCTAGGAATTAGAAGAATATAACTACCTCTTTAATCTGCGGATATTTCTTTTTGGTTTCACCAGCGAGAACCTTCAGATCTGCCTGAAGGGTCTCAAAAAACTTGGAAACTGATTCCTGACCGCCTCCAACAATTGAACTTGTCATGCTGTCAATATTTTTTTCACACTGGACACTTTCACATTAAGTCATAACACGTTGTTAATTGTTTAATCAACACAGGAGCAACTATTTTTATCAAAAATCAGAAAAGCCTTGAGTCTTATAAGCACGGCTTTCAATTTTTAGGTGAGTTGGCATCGAATCCACACAAACCTCATATCTTTTTAAAAACTAATCTGTAAATGAACTGAAATAACTCTCAGTTATCCACGGTGTGACACTTATCAATTCTAAGACATTCTAGACATTATTTTATCAATTTTATCCAACACACACACCCACTATTCGCTTTTCTGGTGTTTTGAATGTATTTTGGAGCACCGATTGTGACGTCGGTGACGTCTAAAGTTCCTGTTTCTCCTGAAGTAAGTAACAGTTCAGACGACGTGAAAATTTAATTGAATTTTATGTTTATGTGTTTATTATCTGGTGGTTCTCTGGTCCTGAAACTATTTTAACGTATTATATCAAAAAATTCCGAACTAGTGACCTTTTTACATAACTAAAAAAGTCTTATTTTAAACAAAATTGGTCTTCTAGCATATAACTTTCAATTTCAATTTTACCGCGTATTTTCTTGAAATCTAATGATAAGGCAGGTTTCTAATTTTTCAGCCATAGACAGGGATGCCTACGTAAATTACGTAAGTAATTTACATAGTTTTTCACATGTAAATTACGAACGGAATTTACGTGCTTAGTTATTTACATGTAATTTACAAGATGGCGACTGCGCTCATTTCATATAAAAGTAAACATAACCTAATTCTTTAATTCACCGACAACACTGTTTGCTTGATAAATGATAGTTTTTTTAATTATTAAACGGGTAACAAAGGATCAACAATATTAACATATCCATATGAGCTCTAACACGATCGTATAGCTGGTATTTTTTAAAATACATTTAATAATTGAACATTTTGAAATGGCTTGATTTTCAATTTTTAGCCGCTCAAACTTCAGTTCTTCCGGTTCTTCTCAAGGGATATTTTGTCCCTTTGCACTTCCAACATTTGATTTACTCATTTTTTTAATTTTATAAAAAATAATTCATTTAAGGCCTAGGCACGCGCTCGTCTCGCGTAGGCGTAGGCGTTCGCGTAGCGTCGGTTTAGAAACCATGGGGATGAACGCAGTGCTTTTGGAATTTTGGATACGCTGGTCATACCGCAGCCAGACCGCAGCTATGCTACGCGAAAATTTGCCGTCAGAAATCCTAAATTGACGCGCGTTTCTCGGTCCGCAGCTGCGTAGCTGTGGTCGAGAAATGGATTTTGAAAATTAAATTTTTGAAACATATCACTTTGTAAGAAATTTCATGGCGCATCTTTTATCTTCCTACAAAAAAATGGTATCTTTTATTGTTTCTGAAAGAAAGGGAAAA
This sequence comes from Synergus laeviventris, assembly GCA_032275145.1. Taxonomy (NCBI): domain Eukaryota; kingdom Metazoa; phylum Arthropoda; class Insecta; order Hymenoptera; family Cynipidae; genus Synergus; species Synergus laeviventris. Next base: position 4,458,239 of record JAUESI010000015.1, on the reverse strand, counting down.
AACTGGATTTTCTGAAAAAAACCAAATTTAATTAATATTTTGACTCTAGCTCGCTCTAAAAGACAAACTTCTGAATATTTTTGCATGAAAATTGGAGGAGGTATGCTTCAAACTGTTTTGAAGATGATATGCTCATTTAAAAATATCCGATTTGTTATAAAAAAAATTTATTAATTGTTTTGCCAAACAGTCTCAAAATAACGTTACGCAACTTTCAAACGCTTCATTCATCGAGGGAATTTTGAGTAAGCCCAAACTTCCAGCGAGAGAAATGTTTATTAGGATATATTGAAGTTTTTTACAAAATATTACTTCAATAGAATGAATCGTTAAAAAAATATGTACATTCTAACAGCGCGTCATATACAAACATTATCGGCGCACGAAGTATTTTAACCTCTGAGGCGGTCGGTCTCTATATGATGCGCTGTTAGAATGTTCATATTTTTTTAACGATTCATTCTATTGAAGTAATATTTTGTAAAAAACTTCATTATATCCTAATAAACATTTCTCTCGCGGGAAGTTTGGGCTTACTCAAAATTCCCTGGATAAATGAAGCGTTTAAAAGTTGTGTAACGTTATTTTGAGACTGCTTGGCAAAAAAATTAATAACTTTTTTTTATAACAGATAGGAAATTTGTAAAAGAGCATATCATCTTAAAAACAGTTTCAAACATATCTCCTCCAATTTTCATGCAAAAATATTCAGAACTTTGTCTTTCAGAGCGAGCTAGATTCAAAATATTAATTAAATTTGGTTTTTCAGAAAATCCAGTTTTTTCCCTTTCTTTCAGAAACAGTAAAAGATACAACTTTTTTGTAAGAAGATAAAAGATGCGCCATGAAATTTCCTACAAAGTCATATATTTTAAAAATTTAATTTTCCAAATTGACTTTAAAGACAACAGGGGCCAAAATTTTTGCGCTGCCAACCGAGTATAACTTGAACAGCGTGGCAAACTGCGTAGCGTAGGACGTAGGCGTAAGCGTCCCAGCGTGCCTAGGCGGCTAGGCCTTTAATCTACATTCCGGATCCGGAAAAAGTGAAGTTATATCGTTATATTATGTTCTTTTTTCCCACCTCCCTTTCCAGTCCACCATTTTGTTACATTAATTACATTTTTACGTAATTTACGTATTATACGTATAAAACTTCGAGTTCCGCGTAACCGTGCAACTCTGTCCATAGACTAATCATATCATACGATCATGTATCTATCATTCCAAACTTCCAAACAGTTGCTAACAGAGTATTGAGCGAAATACTACTGCACATTTCTTCAACAATTTTCACCTGAAATTGTTTTAGTAGATTATCAAAACTGAATATAAACAAAAGCTGACGAAAGACTAAAGGGACGAAAGTATGGCGTCAAATTTTTGGTGGCATCGGCGTCATGCGTCTCAGCCAATGACATCCTGCTAGTTATCCTCAGAATGGCTCAGAAGCTCTAACATTGGCTGAAATGCCTAGGGATTTAATGGCTATCATCTATGCTTATGCTGAATTGTTATGTATTATCAGTATCTTATGATTCTCTGCTTGTAAGAAAATATTACACATTTGATTGTTTTCTGTAAAACTGTCCGTTTCTCGTTTCCGTGGCAAAAGTAAAAGTGCGCGTATATGAAATTCCTTAAGTTTCTGCAAGAACTTTAGTTAATAAAGGCGGAAGAAAATATTTACATATACGTGCACACCTATAACCCGCAGTTTTTCCGTGTGAATTCTTCAATTTTTTTGGCGGACATAACCTCACTCTTACATTTTTCATTTATAAAATCAGAAATTCAAGAAAATTATCTTCACTGCCTTGCATTTTTCATATAATTATGGTTTTTATGTTTATTCTGAATCTGTAGTGTCCTGTTATTTTCGTTAGATGGAAGATTTATTTCCTAGGAGTTGATATTCATGGCTCTCTCGAGACAATTTTTCTATCGGATTTACATTATTAATTAAACGTGCTTAAAACAGTGATATAAATTTAACGAAAATAAAATGTCATTTCGGAGTAAAGATGTTATTTATAAAAATATAATGATGGAAGAAACTGACGAAAATGATTTTGACGAAACGGTAAGTCACTATTTGTTATTCTACTTATCTAACACAAAACTTTTTTTTGCAACCCAGTATTCAAATTTAAAGAACTTATGAACGATTCGTGAACATTTATTTTGAAATTTTTTAAAAATCAATGTAACATTCTTTAGTCAGATTTAGTTAAGGGCATGCGTTACTTACCATAGGAGCAAATTTAGATTACCCAGGTTTTTTCTACAATTTTTACTTGTACAAAAAAAATAATAGTGAACAGCCGTCCATGTTACGTTCTCGACCGATGTGCACTATTATTTATTTGAAAAAGTAAAAATTGTAGAAAAAAAGCTGGTTAATCTAAATTTGCTCATATGGTTAGTAACACGTGCCCTTAAGGTTGGTTAAGGACATGTGTTACATATGTTAAGGACACATGAGTAAATTTAAATAATCAAGTTTTTTCTCACAATTTTTACTTTTTCAAACAAATAATAGTGCCGGACGTCTTTCTTCACGTTCTTTACGTCTGTACACTATTTTTTTTTTGTTTAAGTAAAAATTATGAAAAAAAATCAAGATTGTCTAAATTTGTTCATATGACATGTGATAATTTATCATAAGAGCAGTTTAGTTTCGCTAACTTTATACATTTAGAACAATAAATATTTTGCACTAATTGTAATTTTTTCTAGGTCATGGAAGAGGATTCTGAAGTTAATGAAAATATTGATCTAATAAAGGAAGAAATTACCGAAAATCTTCTGCCCAAAATTAACTCTTCTTACAAGGACAGAACTGAAGATGAAAACGAAGATTTTGGCAAAAACTCTGATACAATGTTTATTGGAATTAAACAAGAATGGTCTACGGAATGCGAGGATCCATCAAAATCCATAGTAAGTGTCAGATTGCAAATCGTCTTGGCTATCTGCCAACATAATAAGAACTGAAATATTGTGTTACTTTAAATTAATATAATATTTCATAGTCAAAATGAATTAGACCATGATAAAATTAAGTTATGTTTCAAAATGATTTTGAAGCAGGAATCAATCGATAGCGAAGATGAAAGGACAGAATTTTACCTTGAAAAAGGAAGCGATGTCGAGGAGGGAGAAGACGAAGAAGAAACTATAGCTATGTTTGTGACAGCATCTGGTCAACAATTAGCCCTTTACGCAGTTGAAGATTCAGATGATTATTTTGCAGTTGCTGTTTACGATGAATCTGGAGAGCCGCCTACAAACTTTCAATTTCTTATGAAGTTAGTATTAATTACAGTAGAGATAATTGGAAAGCATTAGTAGAAGACGTTGAAGAATTTGGTGAATACCTAATTTAATATTTAATGTAAAAATTTAATTTCTAGGTCAGATGTAGAAAGATTGATAAGAGAGGGAGCTGTGAGAACGGTGAAAAAACCGACTCAAATAAAAAAACAATTAGTAAGCACTCAACCACCAGTATTCAAGCGTAAGGAAGAAATGACTGAAGTCCTTATAACAAGAGCCGAGAGTCAAAAAGAATCGATTAATCGTAGAAGCGCTGAAAACAGCAAACCAAAAGTTGTGACTCCGTGTGTAAAAACTGTGAATGAAAGTAAGTAATACACTTTTTATTAATATAAGCCATTGTGAAAAGAGTCCTTAATATGTATTATTATACGTTGTAGATCCTTCAGCGCCAAAAGTCGTTTCCCTAGGTGATTCAGGAAGTGATGAAGAGCTTGTTGAACAATCGACAGTCCAATACATTCTTTGCGATGGAGACCAATCGGATACAGAGCTGACTTTTGATGAGATTCAAGCGACTCTTCAAGGAATGAAACCAACTGTTCGCAAACCTCCCATAAACGATACTCCCGTAAAGAACCCACCTCCTGAACGTAAGAAAGCAAACAACGGTTTAGTGTACATAACTTCGCCTCCTATTCGAAACACTAGCTACAGGGGAGCTTTTTACCCTTCAAAGGTTGTAAAAGTAGAATGCCAATCACCATCACGTCAGTCTTCGACAAAACGATCTCACATATCCAACACGTCTATCATTGGATCGAAACAAATCCACGCAATCAAACGAGAACTGTCCCCAATGTCGGATCATTTCACACCCAATACATCGACTAACCTCTCAGTAAGTTTGTCAATTACGAATTCTCAGTCTAAAGTGAAGAGATCCAGAAAACAACAGTTGACTTCTGTGAATCGAGAAGATTCTGAAATAATAATACAACCGGCTTCTATGTTAGAAGATGAAGAGGACGAACAGCCAACTCCGAGGAAGAGAGGGAGACGAAAAAAGAAAATATCTGCTCGCGAAAAATTGTCAAGGCCCACAAGAAAAAGTAAAAGGCGACGTTCGCGAGTGGAAGTAATTAATATTGATGTTGACGAAGATTTCAACGAGCGTTCGCAAAGAAAAGAAATCTTGGAAATCACACTCGACGATAATAAAGAGAAGGGCTCGAGTGACAAAGAAAATGAAGTGATAATGGTTGGCGATTCGGATGATTCGGAACAAGAAAAATCTTCAAAGACCATTTCGATGAAATTAAGAAGCAAGTCTCGCAGATTGAGTAGCAGGCGCTCCAGAACTGATTCAGATAGTGAAGAGGGAAATCTCCAAGACAGAAGTTCTAAATGGAAAAGTTCTAGGGAAAGCTCAAAAGAGAAGAATTATAAAGAAAAGACTCCTAAGAAAAAGAAGAATTCTAAGTCAAAAAAGCAGTATCCGTGCAAAACCTGCAATGAGAAATTTGATATGGTGGTGTCTTTAGCGCGACATGTTCGATCTGAACACTCTGTTCGAAAAAGAGGAAGACCAAGTAAATTGGAAACTCAAAAAAATGAAAAAATGAAAATGCAAATGCGATTGGAATTGACTGAAGTAGAAAATAATAAAAATCAGGAAAAGAAAACTATAGAGATGAGTTCTAAAGAAAAAAATACATCAAGAAGAGAAGAAGAGTCAGATGAAGAAATACCAGAAGCGCCGAAGACAGCTAAAGTTAGTGGAACTAAAGCAAAGATGTTACCTAGAAAAACTAAAGTAATCCCGAATGTGAGACGCAAGTGGGTGCCACAGGAATTGACTTGTATATACTGCAGTCGATGGTTTTCCAGTGCTTCTGCCCTCGAAACTCACAGTCTGAAGCATGTGACAAAAAAAACTGGTAAGGAGTTTACATCTAATTTTAGAAATCTCATTCCGAATAAATCATTATACAATTTAACTGAAAAAATTGAAGGTATTGTTTTTGTTCCAGATCAAAAAGTTCATCGTTGTCCGATTTGCAGGAAACTCTTTAAGTCTCAATTTCTTTTCATGAAGCATAAGAGGATGCATGCTAAAGCCAAGAAGAATTTAGAAACTTATAAAAATAAAACTTCAAAGAAAACACAGCTTAAGGAAAAAGCGACAAGGAAAATATCTGCGGTTAGAAATCGTGGTAGACCGAGAAAGCTCAAATCAAATGTTTAATTCACACATCATGCTAGAATTCAGAATTTTTTCCATGAGTGTGGAGGACTTTCGTCAATATTCAAGTGAAAATTAGATTTTAATTTGGATAACATTTTAGCTTTACTTGATAAAAATTGTGAACCATAATGGGTTCTTGCCTTAAATTTTGTTATGGGTCCATTATGTTCTCACAAATTTCATTTCTAGTGTTTCTATTAAGGAATTCTTTTCTTTTATATTTTTTTGTGAGACCATAAATGTTCTCAATTTGCAGTACGAGAAGTTTCTTGCAGAATCAATGTACAACTTATGGATAAGCTACATTCGTTTTATAATCATTAAGGGCATAGGTTAGTTATCATTATTTTTCGCTAAATATAGAATTTATTCCCGTTTCACGCACATCAAGGTAGATTCCTAATTTTAGCAAAGAAATTTTATTATGTCGAACGTAAAGTTAGCGAAATTAAATTTTTCTCTTATGGTAATTACCACATGCCCTTAAAGAGTATAGAATTAGCTTTATTAGATTATTCCTTTTTTCGCAATAAATATTTCAATATAATATTATTTAAGTGATATAAAACTGAATGTAATTGTAAATAATAAAAAGAACGTACTCTTATCAAGGGTATTTCAACTCGCAACATATTAGTAAATTAAGTATATTTATAACGCATAGCAGCTCACAAGATTGTAGCAAAGTACTTCGCATGTAATATTTTGAAAATGCAAGGTCGAATTAAAATGTTTAATCTCTACTGTTCTTGGTAATGTAAAAATAATTTATAGCCAAGAATATTTAAAGGCATTCAATTTTTTTAAAGACAGTTTCGACAAGAAACAGAAAGGACCCTTCCAAAAACTTTTTCACCGCACTTAAATAAGAGTAATAAATAAAATAAAATAATTAATTTACCTGTTTCCTGTTTTCACATTAGACTACAATCTTGGAGTCTTGCGATAATTCCAAATAGCACTAATTAATTAGAAGTTACTAAGACTTTACTCTTAAAATTCGGCATGAATAAAAAAATGTATTTAAGCGAAATAATGAATCTTGTGAAAACATTTTGAAAAATCTCCTAATGGTTTAACTTCTTAAAACAAAATTTTATGGTCATTTAGTGGAAACAGGCGCTTCAATAATTTTAAGTTTAATCACGAAAGCACTATTATCTGAAACAGAAGCAAACAAAAAATAGTCAATATGAAAATGGAAAAATAATAGGTATATATTATCATTTCAACAATCCATAAAGGCAGTGTCCTGTATAATTAACTCGGCCCGAAAATCTAACTTTTATTATCAAAATTTTCGTATGATTACTTTAAGATTATCAATAAAAATATATTTTCAATTATTTCTGTAAATAACGATTATTAAACAACCCAATTTTTTACAATGATATTTAGGACAATGTTTTTAAATAAAATGATAAATTTATTAATTCGAGTCTACTAATGTTTTAATTGTACATAGTTTAGCATTTAGTAAAAGTACATTTGCCAAAGTGTGGAAAAACTTCATTATCAAACCCGCGAATCCTTAGTCTAACCTATATTTCTCAAAATTATTAGTTTTTTCGGTTTTTCAGAAAATATATTAAAAGTGCATTTATCAAATTTTTAAAGTAGGAAACAACGATCGACATCCACAAAAAGACTTAATTAGATTTGTAAAAGTCACTGGAATCTGGAATGTAATCCTCGGAACCCGAAATTAATCAAGTTTTTGCATGTTTTTTCATAAAAGCATGAAATTTATCATGAACTTTCAATCGCCTTAACCTTCGGAACCCAATTACCGAAAATCATCCTAAATTCACTTAAATTTTTGTAAAATATATAGACCATGCAATTAGGTATTTCACGAAGGGACGTAATAATATCCAAAATGGCTATACGGTGGTGTATAAACATTGGTACAATTGGTACCAAATGCATGGGAGTGAATTTTATTTTTTTAAAATCTTCATAAAAAAATCATTTTTTAACATTTTAGTATTTCGAAAATATAGTTTTAGTTTCTATGAAAAGTAATTTAATAAAATAATACAATCGAAATTTAAAAATCATCTATTTTATTACTTTATCAAATAGCTTTTCAGAAACTAAAGCTATCTCCAAATATTAATTGTTAAAAAATTCTTTTTTTATGAAGATATTTTAAAAAAAAAGTTCAGTTCCATACATTTGGTGGAATGTTTATGCACCAGCGTATGGACATTTGGATAATACTTCACAACGTGAAATACCTAATGGTAAATTCAACATTAAACTCAAGTCTAATTTGGATAAAAACTGATAAAATCCGTTTATTTTTGGACTAAAATTATGGAGCTCAACTCACGCGATCCTAACCG
>JAUESI010000015.1:4422191-4440689 GCA_032275145.1 Synergus laeviventris | reverse complement strand
GACTGTTTTCAGACCACGTGACCCGATCATATGGTTTCGATTGCAGCGCCTCTGTAGGTCGTGCTCACCGCGAATAATGCTAATATCTCTGGTAAATGTGAACAGAGACTCTGACAGAGATGATCTCTGATGTGAACCATCACCATGTGAACTATACAAGTCACAAGAAGAAAAAGCAACAAGGAGAGGCCAAAGATGGCAAGAAGGAAGTATAATAATAAATAATAGAATATCTGCAAGATTTGAAAATGGCAGATCTATTTAGCAGATGAAACTATTTGCTATAAGCTTTGAAAATGACAGATGAGCGAAATTTTCGTTCCTCGTATTATGAGAAGGTAATAACCGTTTAATAGTATGCAGTTTGCAATAAGTATAATTGAAATGATCTAATTTGTTTCACATACAAAAATGAAAATATAATCTCAAAGTTGCATCCGTTTTTTAATCACCTTTCAACCAAATGTTCATTGTCTATCACTTTTGTTGATTTAAGTGATTAGTTATAATTATTGAATACAAGAGTATATATATATATTAGCCTTTTAATTTAAAAGTAAATATAACTTCTGTCAGGAATATATCATGCAAATAGACTTCCCAAAAAGAATTTGAGAAAGGTTTCTTCATTTCCGTTAAATGATTGTTTTGATCGAAATACTGCTTTAATAACGAATAAATATTCTTTATTTCGTAAAAAAAATATTCACTATCACGTATTTGATAATCAGGTTGGATTTCGAAGTGTCGAAGAGAAGAAGTCGCTGGAAATATTGTTGAAGGAACGTCCTTTCGACAAAGGCAAATTGAAACAATTTTGCCTGAGATTTGCTGTACCTGCGATGCATAGAAATTTCCTATGGAAAATCTTATTGGGAGTCATACCCGTTTATGAGGAAAGCCACGATTTTGTAATGAAACAACGCAAGGCTGAATTTGAGGATATACAACAAGCACTCAGAGACGCAAAAATCGTTGAACTATTAAAACCTTCGCAGATATTTTTGACGATGTGGTTTCTGCGAAATAAAAGACCTAAACTTGATATGAGCACTCAAATGGAATCTCAGCTTTTCAGGTTGAGTGTTCTGTATCTGTACTTCACATAATCTCTTGAATTTCTGAAAAATTATTTAATTATGCATTAATTGTGATTAATATGTTTTAAGTAGATCAATGAGTAGAATGGCTGAGAGTCTCTGGAAGATTACGATTATCGATTACAATGATGAGAAACTAGTGGACATGTACTGGGTGCTGAGTGGTTTCTTAGATCATGTTCAGAAGTTTCAAAAGGACGTGGATCGATTGAAAGAATGTACTTGCATTCTACTCGAAAGAGAAGATCAAAAATTATACAATCACCTTGACAGAATGGCTGTTCTTCAAACTCTTCCTTATGAAACTTGGTTTTATTCCTGTTTCGCTGGCACTATCAGCGATGGTTCTATTACAAAGTACTACTATTTTTTACACATTTTAAGTCACAATATGATTTTATTATTATTTTTTACTCAGAATAACTCATAGTTTATCTTTGATAACAGAGTCTGGGATAAAATAGCAGCTGGAGCCTATAAGATTTTAGTATTCGTCGCAGTAGTCACATTAACAACTCTCAGAAAATCCTTACTAAAATGTAAATCTCTGGAGAACATTCTGGATGCAATTGCGAATGTAAGCTAAAACATGCTTTTAATAAAAGAATATTATAAGAACTCCAAATAAATTAAATCTTTTTCTCTATTTGTAGATAACGGAAGAAACATCAGAAGTGATAGTGAATAAAGCTATTGAATTATGGCAACAAAGCGGATCTATTTTAGTCTCCAATTCACAAAACACTATCACTGTTGTACAAAATGCTTGAGTTATTTTTATAAAGAGCATATTGTTTATATTCCAGGAATTTTGTTTAAACATTGAAGGATATCCTTTCAATCTAACTTTATTATGAATAAACGTTTTTCTAAAAAGTCAAGTGTTGTAAAATTCTACAAAAAAAACATTCTGGAAAGAATAATAGTTGAAGTTTTAAAAATAATCAATTTTATTAATTCATTCGTCATCATACATTACATCTATCGTTGAACTCTGACGAGTTAAGTCCGCATCTGGATTTTAGCGAACAACGTATCCTTCAGTTATTTTTATGGCATGACTATCTTACATATAATGCACTGCATACAAATATAAATTATTCGATATTTCTAAAATAACGTTTCTTTCGACTTGTGAGTGTCTCAAGAGTGAAAGCTTCTCTCGCTGCTCTTTTTTGGAGAAATTTTTTGCTTCTCTGCTGATCCAAGGACTCATAATTAGAGGACAGAAACCTTCACTTGAAAAAATCAGGATCGGACCCTTGATATTGACAAATGAAATTTAAATCGCTGGAAAGTTTCATCGATAATTGCACACTTCAAGAAAACTAATGCTACTCGAAAAAAACTTTACCACTCTTTCCTAAAACTCTTATTCTCTTCAAAAAAATTAATACATACTTGGAGAACAATAATAATACTGATGAAGTTCATAAATTAATTCACAACAAGGGGATGTAAAATAAAAACTGAGATCCAATTTTCATTTGCAATTAGAAGCGATAGAAATTTGGTACAGCTTCAATTATTTGTCAGTAGTTTTTCTGGTGGTAATGAATTATATGAAATATATGCTAGACATAGATTTAATTATTCAAATTAACAATTAAAAGGTTGCTTCAAATTAAATTAAATTTTCAACTCAGAAAGAGAGATAGAAGTCTCGAGTTAGAATTATTTCCAAATGTTGACCTTTTTGTTGTCCAAAATCGCAAATTATTTTCAATAAAAATATTATTGGTATTTTAAGTTTATGGCTCTAATCCAGTCGAAAAAATGTCTTATTGATTAAAAAAGGGGAGAATAGTGCTTCGATGCATAGAAGCAAATAATTACAAATTTGTAAATTTATTTATTAAGATAGTTCTCGCTTATTTTAATTATCGAAATGTGGATAAAAGGATGATGCATATAAATGGATGAGAAGTGCAAAAAATTGAACCGACTGGATTAGAGCCACGATATAATTTAAAATATTCAACGGGTTTGTTATAAATATGTATTTTTGTAAATGCGCTTGCTAAGGCTACCGCAATTGTTAAGGGCGTTGGGCTCAACTTCTAAACTCAAAATTCTACCTCAACATTTTACTCAACGAATATTAAATGTAGATATTTTTTCGCATCATAGCAGTACTCTTTTTTTAAATACAAGCTTGCCCACAGAGCAAACAGAAAAGATTAATTGTCATCCTATTTGTGTAAAAAAAGAAGAGTTAGAAACCGTTTTATTTTGTGTAAGAATTACTTAAAGAAGAAATTTGTTTGTCGTGCACACATACCTATATTTGAAAAATTAGTTTCTCTACAAAGGAAAAAAAATTCTAATTACAATATTCATTAACTAAAATGAAGAGATAGAATTTTGAGGTCAGTATTTTAATAACACCCTTAATCAAAAATGGAAAAACCCTTTAGGGTCTATGATATAATATGTGGTGCAGAGTAAAAATCTGCTTATCCAAAAGATGAAGATGCTTTTACACGCTTAAGTACCTTTGACAATTGATAATATTCTGATACGTCAGAGTCATTCGATAAAGCTGTATAATGAATCAAAACTAATAAATATTATGTTATAATCATACAGTCTCTCTACTTAGATTTTCATTTTATAATCACTTTCTGTATTCACATTAAGCTGTCGATTTCGATTAGAAAATTCTCCTTATTTTCAAATCAAAGCCCCCGAGAGAAATCCTTGATTTTGAAGATTCCGACTTTTTTTATGTTAAGTTCCAACCATCAAAGAAAGCTCCAAGCTGTAATAATTTGTCAAATTTTGTACAATTTTCAGAGCAGAAGAATCCTTGGAGTCAGGTGGAGTTATTAGAGGTTGTAGATCAATTCAGGCTTGTAACATATTTTGAGACCCACTGAGTGACTGATCCAAGCTTAAACCTTCATTGATAATATTTCTATCAAATAAAATATGTAATAAATTTTGTATATTATGCGAAATAATATCAAGTCCTGGAAAAGACATTTTATCGATATTTTTTGGAGTTTTGAATCGTTTTCTACGAATTAGTTTGACTAAAATAGGAAGTTTTGCAGAATCAGGAACTTAATCCACCAACGCCTTTGGTAATGTTTAAATAGACAAATAATGTTTAAAACCTTTTTCATCCCCCTGAAGATTTATAATATTAATTATTGACGCGGAACAAGATGTAGGGATATGGACGTTAATGAAGTAATGTCACAATTATTTTAACTATCACAAATGACCTGGGGACTGTAGGATTGAAAATAGTTTTATTCGATACACTGAACTCAATCATTTGAATCGATTAAAAAATTTTCTTTGGAGTTTACGTATTATTTGCAAAGTTACTTTCTTGTAATATATTCATATTAAAACCTATAAATCTCAATTAATATTCATTGAACTCTTATTCTTAATTTGTTAAACTAACAAAACGTTCATCCTATAAATCAAATTTTGATTTATAATTCTAAAGGAGAACAATTCTTGATAATAAATTATAGGGTGTCGGAAAAATTTGACTTTTCAGAGTATTCTCTGCTTGTAATATAAAATCAGATTTTGAAAATAAAATTTACTTTATCAATATTTCATAGCATAAAGATATTAAACAAAATTCAAACTTGTATGACACACTTAAAGAGGCGAAAAAGCAAAAATAAAGGCAGGCATAATTAGGAAAGTAGAGTTTTTTGATTTTTCGGTTCTAGAAGCACATTACGCAATTTTATAATTAGAACTATTGATAAAATTATCATATTATGTAAAATATTAATAAAATATACACACGTATACTCTCGTATTTTGTACATGAATTCTAAATCACAGACAAAAATCTGGGTACGTTTAAAATTCCGATTCAAAATTCCTTCATGCCCAGATCAATCACTCGGACTTAAAAAACCTGCTTGAAAACTCGAACGCAAATTAAACAGCATTTCCTCATCTGAATCTAGGAATATTTGCACAATCGTTCCGAGTTTTGAGAGAAAATATTTATTTTTTTCCACACCGAAAAATCGAGTATAGATTCTTATTATAATCCTTCAATTATTATTCATTCTTTGGCTTTGACGGAGATCGCTCCTTCTCCTTAGTGTTTTTTTTTATTTTCATCAGGGCGATTTGCTCGACTCGGGCTTTAAAATCTTGAAATCCCAGTAAAAATTTTTAATAACTTTAATTTAGTCGAGAAAATCGACCCGAATTATAAGATTATTTATCATTTACAATTACGCGTGGCATAATTTGTCTACAATTGATGATCTTACATGCATTAGAACGCTGTTCCATTAAATTTCGAGAAACCCCATGGAGTACATAATTCTTCATTTTATTTAACAAATACTACAAGTAGATACTTTTGGCTCTGTAGATGTACTTTCTCTTGAAATATAAATATGCCTGTAGATTGAAAAATTGTTTAATTTCATTACTTTTTGTTTAAAACGAAGAAATAGTAAAATAAAGAATTCTAATTTTGAGGTGAGAATTTGGATCTAATCCCCTTAAATAAATTAATTTCGTAACTTTAAAAAGAATATTTAATTAAATGTAGTCTTAACACATTTTCAGACTGAAGATTTAAACTTATTCAAATTTGATTGGCTCAAAATAAGACTAATGCAATAATTTTTTATTAAATCTGTATACTTATTGTAATCACGTGCAATTATACAATGTCTGTATATAAAAGTTCGAAATTATGTACCCCTCGATAAATACACAGACTAGCGATTGGTAGTACGTTGATACGAACGCACTCTCAGGGATTTATCCCGTTTTTAACGTATGTATACGTGAAAAACAGGAGCGCATTATGCAAGTAACGGTAACATAAAACGTAACAGTCCTTCTAGTTAAATCATTAATTTCATGTAAAATGTATAAGAAACGTGAGGGAAGTTATGACACAGGTGCTTCTGATCGAAACGAGTAGGTGAAATAGTGTGCCAGATAAAAATACTTATTGTAATTTTCATCCACTTTGCCGTTTTGTGCTTGCGGCAAGCCTTGAACAGTTTGTCGGTAGGTGATGTTCTGCAGTGCAATTTTTTAACACGCGAACGTATGCATTGTACATTTTAAATGATAAATTTTTACTCTTTTGTATTTGTGATGATTAACAAGACACCACCTTTAAATGGAACGTTCAATTCTTTTAGCACTGCTATCAGATATTCAACAATTTATTTAGTTTGCGATAGGAAGTGGGTTCCCTTTCTCGCGTTCATTTCCAAATATTAGAATTGATTTTCTTTTCGGAATCTGACAGCATTTTGCGTAGAGACTAAAAGACATTCCAAGAACTGCTACACTGCTAACTTTCCCTATTCACAACCTATCTTCAAAAATTCCTAAACCAATACTTAAGCGGATTATATTACAGTTGAAACAATGCTTACGGTACCTTGCACAAAGTTTTTACTCTTGTAGTAGAGTCTACTTTGCTGCAGAAAGATAGCGTTTCACTTTGTTAAAAGGATGCAAGTCTTGCTTATTATGTCTTGCGACACGTCTGCTGTTTACGATTGGTTAGAGCGCAGCCGTGTTGGAGTTATCGACCAGAGGAGAAAGAGGCCCAAGTTTCCCCCTGCCACTACTTAATCTATCTGTGTCGTAATGAACATCTAACGAGAGACCTAAAACAAACAGAGGGAAATATTTATAGTCTGAACATTCATATACAAAATAAACACCATTCGAAGAAGGTGAAGCGCATCGGGGAAAATTTAATTCAATAAAGGAATTTTAAAGTTAGAACTTTGACCCAACGCCGTTAATTATGAAATGGAAAAAAACTGTGGAAGCTTCAATTAATAATTCGTTTCGAATTCAGAAGTAAAAAGGCGATAGCGTGAAGTGGAAAAATGAAAACTTAAAGGGATAAATGGAACCCACCACCAATCATGTCCTTTTCGTTTTGAATAGTGGTAAGCTGTAACGTACATTTTTGATATGCGTATTTACCGGAAGGCCTCCGGGAGGTAGAAGAGTGGTGAATTTGTCCCGTTAACATCGGATTCGTCTCGGGTATAAACGTAGCTACCAGAAGAGCACAAATCACAAGTAACGCGCCAAACACGAATGGAGGTCCTGGCACCAGCTGCAAAAAAGAATTTATATTCTTTAATTTAATATGATATAACATATAAGTACAAGTTTTTAAAATCTTTTAAATCCAAATGATTAAAGCAAACCTGAGGGACGATGTCGAGATGCTGAGTGGCAGTTCCTGTTCTATTGTTCTCTATCAACAGAGGAGGTTTCAGAGGTAAAGATGGCGTATCGTCGTTGAGATCGACGTGGAAAAGATAAAAAATTACACCAAACATCGCAGGTCCCAAACCGTTGCAAAGTCCACGCATTCCAGTTACCATTCCTTGGACCAAGCCCTGCTTGTCGGCGTCGGAATGCATGGATACAAATGCAGAAATTGCTGGATATGTTATACTCGAAATAGAAGCGAGTACGCCTGCAGCCCACATCATCCTGTAAATAAAATATTTTTAGATATAGCCATTTTATCTAAGTAGAGTATAAAATTTAGTTTACTCGATGGTATTATAAATCAACCTACCAGGTTTGTGAGCCGAACCCGTACCACATTAGCTGCAACATTTCAAACAAAAGTCCCAACATGATAGTGTGTTTACTACCTAAAGTTCTCATTAGTGGACCCAGGAACATCTGAGCACCAACACTTAAAATTCCTACTACGGCGATAAATACTGCAACCATCGCTGCTGAAAATCCCATTGCTAATTTTAGATAAACAAATATGCAGCTATATTGTCCAGCTTCGGGAAGATAGCTCAAGAACACTGTGACGCACAGCATCAATATCGTGTGATCTTTTCCCACCTGTGCAGAAACAATAAATAAAGTAATACAGGAATGCGATTTTAATCGAAGAATAAACTTAGTGGTCAATTTCTGATCAACAAACATTTATTGCGGTTATCAAAAAATATTTTTTGATTGACAATAGATAATAAAATAGCTTTTTTCCTTTCCTTAATCCTTTTATCAACCATTATTTAAACAAAAATAGATTTTATTACTTGTAAATCTTTTCAAATTCTCATAAATCTTATAAATTCTATTGAAAATTGATTTGAAATCTCATTAAATCTTTAGAAATTTTCGGAAGTCTCACAAAATCTTTTGAAATACAAATCTTAAAATCTTTAGACCCCTTAAAATTTCATAGAATACCTGGAAATTATTTATACTTGTTTGAAAGCTTGTAAAACTGTTAAATGAACTAAAAAGTTGAATATGACCAAACCAGCACAAGTAGTAAATGTCAAACTGTCAATATGAAAAGACAGAAAGAAAGACATAGTACTTTTTGGATTCAATTAGATACCGTGAAGTTTAATATTTTTTTCATTTTATCTCAAATTTCGTACCTTTCCTAGAGCTGCAAAAGGATCTGCCTGTTCCCACGAGATGGGAGCAGGAGGTCGAGCTTTTTCTGGTAAGCTTTCAGGCACTGCTACCAGTATAAAAAATACATCGAGGACAGCAATAGCGGTCGCCAGAGCAACAGCGACATTTTCTCCATAATTTGTCATTATATACTCTCCCAATGCTGGACTTATTACCATACTTGCAGCAAAAGTAGCAGAAACCTAATGGAAAAAGTAAAAATAAATTTATCTTTCAGTCGAAATTTTGAAACATAAAAAGTGAATTCTTCCAAATTGGAAATTATTCAAATCTGAACAATACAATTCGAATTGAAAATAGGTCTGTAAATATAGAAGACACGTACCAAACCGTATGCCAGAGATCGCTGGCTTTCTTCAGTGACGTCAGCAACATAAGCAAATACTACAGAAAACGTACAGGCGAAAACACCACTTATGGAAATCATGGCGAAGAACCACCACGTATTAATGCTCATTAAAGGAATAGGAGCGCAAGTAAAGGCCACTGTGATAAGTAAAAAGAATTTCCGACCCCACACGTCCGACAATGCACCTATCAGTGGAGCCGAGAGAAATGACAGGATTCCTTTGATACCCATTATGAGACCGTTCATTAAGAATGTATGATCAGGGAATGTCTCATTTAGCACTGTTATTATTGGCATTGTAAGTAAGCCCCACGCGAAGAATTCCAGGAATATCACCACCAGTGCGTGATAAACACTCGCCTCTCCAACCCCCGAACTCTGAAAACAAAACATTTTTATTAACAAAATTTCAATAAAAGTACATAAAATCTATAATATTGTAAAATTTTGAGTTGGAAGTTCATAAGCCCTTGTTTCAATGAAACATTTTTTCAATTAAGGCTATTAGATTCAAGTCTTAATCGCAAAATTCGATCTCTTAATTTTACTTCAAAAATATTATAATTATAAATTTTCTCCCTCTGTGGTGGAACTTATTTCTTAAATATGAGTTTGTGTACAAAGCGAAAAAATATTTATACTTAGTATTCATGGAGTATAATGGAGAGATAGAATTTTGAAGCTAAGAATTTGAGTCCAACACCCTTAATAAAATGATAGGTATTTCCATTTGGCACGTTTTGAGTTCAAAAACAAGCATTTATAACGAGTAAAATCTAATAGTTAAATTTTAAAAGAAAAAAATTTCAAAGTACATCTTAGTAGATTGCACCAAAGGAATAGAGATCCTTAACCATATTTTTATTGCCGAAGAGCAAAATATTTATTCCTTCAACAAAGTTCAATTGTTCGGTCACCAGTCTCATTAAATTCTGAATTCCATTCATTCAAGTCGATTCAGATTCTCAGTTTCATTGTGCACTCGTATCTGGATAAACTCCAAAAAATAAAACAAAGGAAGTAAAATTAATTTCTTAAATAACAAATTTTCTTCAGTCATCGATTAAGAGAGAATACAAAATATAAATACAAAAATTAAAACGACATCTTTATTAAAATACAAATATAATAATGTTAAAGATATTTAATTCATTTAATTGTAACATTCCAAAATCTTTTCATCTATTATAATAAGGTATTCCTACGAGGAAAAAAAAATATATATATATACTTTATGCCTTTTTAATTATAATAAACAATTGTTCTATTTTTAAAGCCTATTCTTGGCATATTTTAAACCAATAATTTTTCATAAATCTCATGGAAAAAATATTTGTCATTGTGAAACAAAATAACTTTTTGGAAGTATTGAGAAAGACATATTTAAATAGCTACGAAATCTAACTTATGATTTAAAATTGTTTTAAAAGATTTTTAGATTTGAGAGCAGAAATTACATTTTTGATTAATTCTATTGTCTTTCGAATTCTCAGACCCGAAATTCTTTTTCTTTCGATAAATTGGAATTAAGCTAGACTCTACCTGCCAAAATTGGCAGAAATGCAAGTAGTATCAGCTGACCTTGAGATGCTGGTAACATCGTTGATAGAGTGTTTTTGAATCGCTAAGTTCAACAGAGGCATTTTCCTGGTTATTGTGCAGTTCGGAACAAGAGGGGCCCAAGCCCTCTGCCTGCCCCTGTGCCCCAGGGGGCATGACCCCTACACGGCACTTCTACTTGAACCTTTCCATTTGTAAAAATTCTGGTCACATGTTAAATTCATCGATTTACCATATTCTGCACAAAAGAACGTTTTTTATTCAATCTTCCTTAATCCTTCCAGTATTCATATATAATCTCCTTTCTAAAAACTCAGATCACAGTCACATTTTTCTCGAATCACGACGAAACGATTGCACCTCATATTTTTGAAATCGCTTTATTTTAAATATGTAAACTTCCTTCAGGTTGTGCAAGAGTGTACGTTTAAAACCCAATAAAAAATATCAATATTAAACAATCCTTGTGCATAATTTGTGCTTTCAATTCAACAAAATCTCATCAATCACAGAGAATTATTCAAGTAGTTGATAAAGTGTCTTAATTATTTAACTATTTAAAATCTTGAAAATATTTAAAATCACTTTTGAATTTCACTATTAAATCTCTAACGTGAAAGATTATACTTAACAAACGACGAGTGCAGGTATTTATACTTTGTGTATTTTTAGTCTAAGTAGAGAAGCTGAGAGAAGATAGAAAAAAAACCTGAAATTTCACACTTTTATTAAGAATGAGGATTGAAACTGGAAACTCGGATACCAGATGAGAACTGAATTTGAAAAAAGCAAGTGGATTTTATCGAAGGAATTCAAAGATGTCCGAAAGGGGTGAGTAGGAGACGCTCGACTCGAATGCGTGAATCAGAGCATGAATTGTTCGCGACGATATGATTTTGAGCGATTCATTGATTTTTGAGGTCATTAGAGTTCCAGGATCGAAATATTGTCAAGTAGTTCATCAATGAATGGTTTGCATCACGTCCACACAGGGGTGAAGTTAGACTGAATGTGCTGCACACCTGGACGATTGCCAATGTCACGACTAGTCTTATTATTAGAGATTCTTGATGGCTCACTGGCACTCGCGATTAATCCAACGATTCACGATTCTTTGTCGATAAGTTCTCGATTTTTGGGAAGGAGCAAGTGAAAAGTTTACGCAAGAGCACAAACCTCTGCATTGCAACCCTTCTCACCCCTCAGAGTAGACTGCCAGCCCTCTCGGCTGACTGGCCTGCCTCCATTGTCCGTAAATCCATAACCAGTTTGCGGTAACTTTCGATAGGGGCTGATAAAGGCTGATTCTGTTTTTTTTTCACCACGGCTGATCAATCTGGCCTGTCCGCCGAGTCGAGGACAAATTATGAGACCTGAAGTGTATTAATCCAACTGGTGTACTGATCGTTGAAATGATTCCCATGACAACAGTAGACGAACACTGACAAGGTATCATAAGACATCAGCTGTTCTAGTAGTTTCAGGTCTGTTGCTGATTGGAGTAAAACATTTCAATGAAAACTACGAGTACTGCATTCGCGGTCTTATCGATCCATGGCGAAAACATTACTTCAATTATTGATTATCTTAATTTGAATTAGTTTATTGATGCAAGGTTGACACTCCAAAATTCGTTGATACTTGTCTTAATTCCCACGCAATTAAATAAAAATTATATTGGAAAAGATCTTCACGCAAAAATTATTGTAACGATTGAAATTTTCGCTGTGTAGATGTACTCTGTTTTGAAATAGAAATATGCCAATTACAGCGAAAAAATGTTTAACTTCAATACTTCTTACTTAAAGCGAAGAATTTGATATCTAACTTAAAAATTCAATCCTTTCATTTTACACAAAAAGTATTAAAAGTATACATTTTTTGCTCTTGAGACATACTTCTATTTAAAAAATGAGTAGGAATATGCGGTTAACATAAAAATGCATAAAAATACATAAACTCTCGTTTATGTACTTTTTCGAAAAGTTAAATATATATTTACTCTTCACATATAGATAAATTTTTTACTAATCTTTTTTAGAATAAAAGTATTTTTTTAGACTGATGAGATTAACGACAATCACATTAATTTACAAAGAGCCTTCATTGCAGATTTTAAAAAAATCGTTTTCTTTTTCGTTCAATTTGGTTGAAAGAAAATAGGAAAATTTGGATTAAAGCTTTCAACTTAAGTGATTTAAAGTGCCGACAGTTTTCATCCATTTTTTGCGATAGGAACGAATTTATAAAATCCTACTTATTAGCTTTCGTCATTTGTTGAATTTTCTTTTATCAGATTTGCTGATAAAAATCTGACGAAGTCGATTAATTAATCTTGAGTCAACGAAAATCTGTTAATAAAATCGGAGTGTCTCTTCGTCGTCCTTTTCCGACGAATGACATCAACATTGGTCTAATGAAATACTTTATAAATCCATAACTCATGCAATTAATTTAGAATTAATCCGTCGATAAAAACTACCGCTAAGAAAAAAACCAGTTCTCTTCTTTTGTAAAACTCTTTGTCACACATGCTAGAAAAACAACGCAGACATTAAATAAGCTTCTGATGCTTATTTACATAAGTTGTTCTCATTATTTCCCGTGAATTACATTTTTAGGAAAAAATAAGGGAATTTAATTGTAAAAATTGTTAAAATTATGTTCATAAAATTACGTAAAGAATATGGTTTATCAAATCTGAGTCACGTTAAGAATTTATCGCCGTGAGCACGTATACAATATTGAAACATACTGTAATTTTTGGAGCAAATAACAACGTCAAAGATAAGGAAACCTTATACTTTCATCACTTGAATACCCAAACAATTAGCTTTTTTGCCAGTTTTCTTGCCATAACCTGATTCGAATTTGGTAAGCCTCATACTCAATTCAAATTTCTTGTCATGCAACAAGTTGCAGAGTAAAATTATTTTACTCATCAATTTATTTATGAAGAGATGAACTGTTTATAAATGCTACTCTGAAGCGCTCATTCTTTTCATTATTATATATACTCATATATTATACTTTTCATTAAATTTCGTATTCCTAGATTTTTCTCTAGAAAAATAATAATTTCAACATTCAATGTGCCAGTTTAGATCGATTCTTCACAATTAGATGATACGTATTTTCACTTCTTTAACTTAACATATTATTCTTATAGTCTGTACGTAATTCACTCTACTATTATCAAAAGCACCTAGAAAAGAATTTCAAAGAAACTCCTGAAACGGACATGTTTTCAGGCATTAAGAAACATAACAGGAAAGTTGTAAGAATGCAATTGGTTAATATGGACTCACCGAATTCCTAATTAGTAAACATGAATTCTTTGCTCTTCCATATGTTCTACAAAAACTATGAAAAATACTCTAAGAGGCTTTTTCAGATGCAGTACAAATATCTACATTCTTTCCAAATAAAAGATTTATCATATTTTTCATTGATTCTTATTCTGTACCAGTGTCATATCAATTGAACAAAGCTAACCTTCATATAATGTACGATAAGATGGGAGGACCCAAAATGAACTCCAAAACGTGTAAAATGCATTGAAATAATGGGAAATGGGAGAAACAAAAAAAAGCGATGTAAATCAGAGGTGTACAAAATAAAATAATGAAAATTATGCTGTACCGTGATGACCCCATCCTTCATGGTTTTTCGGCTTCGGATAATCATGCCGACCACCTTCTTTGAGACCTTAGCGGGCATACTCACGCACTGCGCGCACAGGCTCTTTCGCTTTTTTAATTTCATCAATTACTAACAAATTGTCGATGTAATACAAGTCATTTTCCCGTAAATCCTTACTAATCACCCTAATCAACAACCTCACAAACCACTTACCAGCCTCCGATTCTCGTTTCTCGGGCTGGCTTTACAAAGTTCACAATCACGAAACGCGAAGGTAAGATAACAAACTCACCTTTTGGCTGCACATTGCACATTGACCACCATGTGGTGGCGCAAAATTTTGACATTTCTTCAAATCAGCTGCCTTGAAGAACCAATCATATAATCGTTACATGGGAAATGTTGAGGATAGATAGATTCGTCCATCTTGGCGGGAAATTTGAATTGTAATTTGTACACCAGAAAAATAAATATTGTTAAGAATAGATAAGAATAACTTTTACTGTTAATTAACTGTTGATTTTGACGCTGTCAAAAATATAAAGCCCTAATATTTGAATAAGGTTATTTCCAAAATATGAAATCTGAAAAATTTTAGATTAAAAATTAAAAATAAAACAGTTGAGTGGAAAAATGTATTGAGGCCCGTGAAAAGTTGAAATTCGACACCGAACACTTCGGTGCAATATAATTAGGAGATTGAAATATACAAGTTTTTGAGTATCGTATCATAATATATATATATCTATATATACAGTATTTCACATGTAAAATATATGTACTACGATTCACTCTGCTCACACTCTTTCACATAATCATTTTTTGGTCAACAAATAACAAAAAATATAGAAGTAAGATTTCATCTCACAAAACCTAAACAGTGTGAAATACCTTATATCGCACAATATATTACGCGACTCTGATAATTTTACAATCGCATCCTATTTATGTCGGACGTTATAAAATTTAATTGTTTTCATTTTTTTTTCTTTCCTAATACTCATTCTTCCATGGAAGTTATTGATAAACATTATTTATCTAAGTTTTTTTTTAATTGTTCTAAAGAAATATTACACAAACCATTAATGTTAATTTGACTCTTAAAACTCATTCCTTTTTTAATAGAAACAAGTCGAACTAAAATAATTATTACCATGTTCGATTTACACGGAATGCGTCATTACTTCGATGAAAGAATGCAGCAATTTGTATATATGTGATTAATACACTTTGTATGTGGGTGTGCCGGTATATTCGTCACTCGCACGCGTAGTGAATTTAAATATATATACATGTATACGTCAGTGCACAAACCAGAGATGATTTTCTAATCCTAGAGTAATGTTGACGTCTCTGCGATATCAAAAATTATTTCAAATGGTATTACGTGATTTATCGAGTTTTAGAAAATTATCTAGCTAGGGGCATGCATGCACATTAATACATGTATATATAAACTGTATCAGACCAGTTAAAAATAACTGATTCATCTGGACGTTGCAATATAAATATGCGTAACACGATAATTTAATTTATACAATCTGAACCATCAAAACTGAAAAATAGGCATCTCTCGTCACTCATGGGATATTGCTTTTTCTCTAAAACTGCAGTATCGATGTGTAAAATGTTTCAATGATACCTAGTTTGTATTGTAAGCTGTGTTATCAGTCGATATTTTTCAAATAACGCCCGTCTACAATAAAAAACATAATAAAAATTAAAATAAATATTAAGAGATTGTAATCTGTTGAAGATGTAAAGCTTCAGGTATTTAGAGAGACCAAGTCACTTAGATCTATTCCACATAACAGAGACGCCACTTGACTGCAAAAGAATAAACATTAATTCATCAATTTATCAGAAAATAGACAAAAATCCGTTTTTTTTCGGCAGCCTGTTTTCCAGTAATTCTAAGGTTGTTCGCAGTTAAAATATTTACATCCTTCTTTTCTCATTTCCTCCGCATATCGGTATTAAAATTGAAAAACGCTGTGCATTGTAGCAATCGGTAGAAAATACTCTCGTATCCTCCGTATCAAATTGCTTTCGTATATTATTCTGCAAATTGATTTCAGTTCTTCAGTAGGAATTACAGTCTAGCATCTAGCAATATTATGTGAGAACTCAATTGCTTTCCGGACTGATGTCTTTATCACCCTCACCGTCACCTTCTTCTCGTGTCATTCCTTCTATTTGAGCCTGAGGGTCATCCAATCCTACTGTGCTGGCTTCAGGGGACATTTGATCGGAACTGGGAGGCAGAGAAGGCGAACGATTTTGTGGACGACCTTGAGGAAATCCTGTTTCCGCAGACACCAAATGTGATGGCCAATGAGGAGAGGCTGTTTGAGACTTTCTACTTTTCTCCCCTTTCCTCCATAGTGTGATTTCCTATAAGAAAATATCCACTGTAATATAATTTTGCAATTTAATTCAATTTAATTTGAAAGTAAAATAGTTACCTGTTGTTTAAAATAACGGCGATCTTCCTCGTCCATTAGGACCAAGTTAAGATAATACCTAACGCTGAACTTTTTATTGATGTCTCGCATTGTTGGGGCCAAATCGTAACCTGCCAAAAAGACCCTGATGGGAATAGATTCTCCTTTAACGGGAGCTCCGTCCATAATTTCGTATTTTGCTATTGTCTCGTTTTCCGTGAAGGTTGAGTTTCCTGAACCTGTGCTTTCCCGTTTTATAATTGCTATTTCCATATGTTTGATCTTTATTCTTACCAAGAGGAAGTAGATTTTTCCGACTATTACGTCTTTTAAATGATATCTGAAAAAATCAGTAATTAAGAATTTATAAAAAGGGTGGACATTCAAAAATGGGATACGAAACCATATACTTTAAGTTCAAGTACATATTCGACAATTAAAGCTCTAATACATTCAACGTTGAATTTAAATTGTGATGTAAAATTCTTTGATTGCAGGCGATTGGGAGTAATTGAAAGTGATGATATTGATGTAGAAGCATTTGAACTTTTCAATGGTTCTTACTTGCTTTTGTTGTACTCGAATTCAATATGCAGACAGTCTTCGATACCGACTTCCATTTTGATAGGGTTGTTCATATCGGGATAGGAACTGAGCGTATGTACAACGAGTTCTAGTTCTTTAACAATGTCGCTTAATCTCCGAACGATTGTTACTCTGAGGAAGTATCTGAGACGTACGTTGGATCCAGTGTAGCTTTCAAAAGGCTTTTCCACGTTTGCGAATTCAAAATTGTAAAGTGTATTGTGCGTGAGCTCTCCTGGCCTGGCCAATTCCTTCACTAAACTTGTAAATTCGTGGTGGTTGCCCCGGTCGTAAAACATTTCTATCTGGCCAATGAATTCTACTTTTACACCCTGATGCTCCAGTTTACCAGCTTTTCTTAAACTGATGTTTATCTGCATTCAAAATTAACAATTATCTTTAGAGAACAGGATACAAATAAATAAGATAATGATTACGAATTATTCTAAACAGAGCGGAAAAATGTATAACACTATAGAAATAAAATTGACTGTGTTTTATTTAACTAGCTTTTGCAGAAACGTTCTTAGAATTAAGAGGAGTCTATACCTTTCCGGAAACCGACTCGCCATCGTAATAAAGCAAGTGTCGTTCCTTTTTTCCATCTTCTGATTTGATATCCGCAGTTTTTCTGGTATCACCTCCGTCTAAAGTAATCTCTATGTCAGCAGACTGTCCGAATCCAAAGAAACTCTGCGATTTCAAAGACAACTGATCAAAGTACCTGTATCTTGGAATACGATCAAGAATTAAATATAAGTTTGTTTTTTGGTTACTTACCATTTTCAACAATGTTTCAAATAGAAATCCTCTGGTTTCTTAGCGCACAAATGAGTTTTTAAAAACAGAAAGAAGTGTTTACTTAAATAAGATCCAAGGCATCATTTCATGTACAGAAAGGCTAAGACACTAGTTTGGTTATTTTTTTGCTTACTGCCACCCAAAAGTCACAAGTTACCAATATGGTAGCTACTCTCTCTCTCTGCCCCCACTTTCGCCATTCGATCTATTTGAGATAAATTAGGACGGTATAGGGATAATCTCAAATTTGCACGAATTTTTTCACAAATTTCGGACTTTCTGGACGAGGAGATTCTCTTTATTACACTCAAAATGATGAATTATCCATAAGACCATAAGGACCATAAGATAAGTGATGATCCAGACGATCTAGTCTAGAAAATGATTGGGAACTTGAGCAGGGTTGCACGGTTACGCGTAAATCAAGGTTTTTCATGTATAATATATATGTAATTCACGTATTTTACGTAGAAAACCCATTGACCAGGGCAGACGCCACCAGCCCTATCCGACTAAAAAACAAAATGGTGTTCCTTAGTGATTATAATTTGTATCTGCGAAATTTTCTCACCAG
>JAUESI010000015.1:4397635-4416870 GCA_032275145.1 Synergus laeviventris | reverse complement strand
TATATATCTTTCCCACGGAAAATTCCCGAACATAAAGCTTGTTTTTTATGCAGTCTCATAAATAATAAGGGAACCGTAGATATAATTATTTATGTGCGGGCAATTACCGTGTGCCTTTTTCAAATATTATATCTCAAAAAAAAAAAACTCATCAAATAGTAAATATACACTTCTTTTATTTACATAATAAATGTGATTAAAAATATTTTCTATTAATATCACCCTGTAATATTCATATCTTTCATCTAACGAGAAATGCCAATTTTTGGCACACCGAGCCCTTGCAGTAACACCGGTATCGGTTCAAGGACATGTCCGTAGCGAATAGGAAAAATGCTTGAAAATAACAAAATATAAATATGAAAAACGGTTTAAATTCATTTTTTATAGATAGTATAGAGTTATTTAATAAATAAGAATTATGCACTTACTTATTATTTTGATTAATATATAGAAAAAGAGGTAAATTCACGTTACTAAAACAAAAAAAATTGCATGAATAATAAGTTTTAATCAAATTAAAATATGAAAATATTTTTATTTTTAATGAAGAATTAACATGAATAAATATTTATATTATTATATTTATAATAATAAATGTTTTAATCTTGAATTGGCAACAAATCAATCACATTTTAATCGAAAATTATTTTTCAAATTAAATTTAGGTGTCCGCTAATTGCGCTAATTTATTTTTTTGTAAATTAGCTTTTTAGAATCAGTTAAAGAAATTCTAGCAAACTGTCACATTCTATTTTGCAAATATATGTGAACAATATAGGCCAAAACTTCTTTAGCATGTTCGTTCCATGACAATTACTATTTCACGTAAAAAATAATGAGCCTAATATAAATGGGTTGATAAGATATATGAATATTTCCGCAATCGATTTTATTCATAAAAACACATTAATAACAAAATTCATTTAAAAAAACATAGGTAAATTAAAAATAAACAGTTAAAATTGGAAATTAGAAAGGAAATGTGATATATGCAATTTATGTGAGGAAAATAAAATCGAATATGTGATTTAAATACATTTCTATTTCTATATTTATTTTTATATACGTTATTTTCTATCCTAATATAATTGCCTTCTTTGTTTATTTCAAATATGTATGTTACAATTATTTATACATATTTATTTCACAACTCGTCTGAGGGATATGCAACAAAAATATCATCTTACTCACGAAATGTCTAGTACATCACTATTAGGCTTATTATTTTTTACGTGAAATAATAATTGTCTTTTCTATTATTTGCAACGATTCTATTTTTATTTTCATAGAAATAATATTCAGCATTCACTTTTAAATAACGCGCGGCTCATGCCGCTCATGCGCGTACTACCGCGAGTGAGAGTAACCTCGTCCCTCCCGATATACGAAATCAACATGAAATCAACCCTCTCACCGTTGGTAGGACTGTATGCTCCGCAGCTTCGTCCCGTCTGGTCCCGTTATTCTTACCAATTCTTACGTCCATGGGTTTCTAATGCATTCTAATGTTTCTATGGTTTCTATCGTTTCTATGGAGAAGTCACAGCCTCACAGCCCGTGACAGCCCGTCACAGTGGTTCCATGCTTCCAGCTGTCCTATCCTATGTTGTGTATAATGTGTCAATTTTATTTAGACTAGAGCCGAAAAAAAATTTTAATAACAAAAGGATCCAAAAATCTTGAAGATGAATGCACCAACAACCAGCAAGGTACTTATTTTTCATTTTCTGAATCATATTTCTATATATACATATATATTTTGTATCTTTCGTATTTTCAATAGGAAGAAATTTTTGAAATCCTAACCTTGTAAGCTATCAATCCAAAATTAAGAATGTCTTAAATTTTCACTGTTCATTTCTCAATATGTACTTGAAATTAAAGTTTTTAAAGCATTTTATGAAATTTTTTTAGTACAGGGTGGCGACAAGATTCATTTTTTTAATTTCCCTCACTTTTAGATAAATTTCCCTGACAGAAAAGTATTAATATTATAATATTATAGTATAACCTGGTATAACATTATAATATTAAATACTATTATAGTATTATAATATCAGTTTTAATATTTTGAAATATAACATTGTGTGTATAGAATCTTTTGAAAATATTAAAAACTCTTAAAATCCTTTAAATTCTACAACAAGTTTCTTAATACCTTAAAATTCCTTAAAACTCCGCTACAGTATTTAAAATACCATAACATCTATGAAAATGATTGAGATTCTCTTGAAAACTTTAGGAACTCATAGAATCTCAAATAATGTCTAAACATTTTTTCTAAATATTTTAAATCTTTAAAATAAACTATAAAAGATATATAGCTTTTATACGTAATACTGTAATACGACAAAAATAACATAATTAGCATAAATGTCAATTTCTATTTTCCCTGCAGCTACGCGCATTTCCCTGACATTTCCATGTCAAATTTTCTTTTCCCTGACATTTTCCTGACTTTCCTGACATGTGGCCACCTTGTAATAGTCAAATTATGAAAAATATTTTCAATTTCAGCCAGCGGCGGCTCCTCCCTCGATTCAGGAGTTTAGCATACGTGTGCCAAAGTAAGTAAATTTTAACAAATCAGGCAATTCTATTTTATATTAAACTCAATTTGATTTTTAAATTCCTTCGAAAAAGTGCAATATGTTTTTCAATTTTGTATAAAATTCATGAAATAGAAACACGAAGAAGAAGCACAACGTGATGCGATTCAATGCAACTATGAACATCGACTTCACAAAATGGAATCAAGTCAAATTGGAGCGTGAAAATAACATGAAAGAATACAAAGGATTCGATGAAGAAATGCCTAAATTTGGAGCAGGTTCAGAATTCGGTCGTGATGCAAGAGAGGAAGCTCGAAAAAAGAAATTTGGTATCGTCAGTAGAAAATACAAACCAGAAGACCAACCTTGGATCCTGAAATGTGGAGGAAAAACAGGAAAAAAATTCAAAGGAGTTCGAGAGGGTGGAGTTGGCGAAAACGCTTCTTATTATATTTTTACTCACGCCCAAGACGGAGCAATTGAAGCGTTTCCTTTACATGAATGGTAGGTATCTTTTTAAAAAGTAATAAAGAATAGCATTAATATCAATTCGTCGCTTTCAATGTATATATGGACTCAATTAATATTATTTTCAGGTATAATTTCCAACCTATTCAAAGATACAAGGCTCTCAGTGCCGAAGAAGCAGAAATAGAATTTAGTCGTAGGAACACAGTAGTTAATTTTTTTAATTTGATGACGAGAAGAAGACTGAGAAATGATGAAGATGGTGCTGATGATGAGGATTTGGTGGATGGTGGGAAAGGCAAGAAAACCAAAAAGAAGGAAAAGGATTTGAAGATATCGGAAATGGATGAGTGGATGGAGAGCGATGATGATAGTTCCGATAGCAACGAGGATGATGAAAAAAAAAAATCTGATGACGAGGATCAAAAGAAAAAGAAAAAGAAAGGTATTTTTTCAAGTTCATATTTTATTATATTCTATATATTCGTATTTATAAATTTACAGTTAACTACAAAATTAATTTTAGCTGCTGCTAATTTGAAGAAGAAAAAAAAGAAAAATGATTCTGAAGACGAAGATCATGCCTTTGAAGAAAGTGATGACGGAGACGAGGAAGGAAGAGAATGTGACTATATTTCTGATTCCTCAGAATCTGGATCAGATTTGGAGAAACAAAAGGAAATCAAGGCAGTTGATGAAGAGGATGCGTTGAGAAAATTGTTGGCTTCTGATGAGGACGATGAAGATGAGGATGAAAATGAAAAGAAGGAGGACGAAGACAAAAATGAGGATGACGAAAATAGAGATAAAGACAAGGTAAAGAAAAAGGTAAGCAAGAAATAAGCGCGAAATTATAGTATTTTTAAAGTCATCTTTTCTAGAACAAAAAATATATTTGTATTTTTAAAATATCATTTTATTGGGGGAAAAAAAAATGATATTGATAAACCAATAAAAATCTAATTAAAACGTAATTAACATTGACAAATCAAAATCGGTTTCTTTAACTGACTTGTGGTTAATTATTGATTATTATTCTAATTTAATGTAATGAATATTTATTTTAGGAGAAAGATAAATCAGGAAAAGACGGTGAAAAGCGGAAAGATAAGAAAAAAAAGAAGAAGCAGTCAAAGAAGAAAGACTCGAAGAAATCTGCACCAGGCAAAGATTCGTCCAGCGATTTCTCCAGTGACTCAGACTCCGATTCTGATGTACCTAAGGAAAAAGAAAAAGACAATAAGAAACCAAATAGTGCCCACAGCTCAAGGTCTGCTACTCCAACTCCCGCTGCTTCCGTTTCTGATGCTTTCAAAAGGAAGCACAATGCTTCACCTGATTTGTCGCAATCAAAGAAGATGAAGTTGGATAATTTCAATTCTGTACCAACAACTCCTTTCAATCTCAGTTCCAGGTCAGTGAACAATTACAAATAAAAAAATATCAATACATAAATGAATTGAACATTATTTTTAATAATTCTGTTGTATTTACAGTGAATCTGGAATTACTGAAGAGGCAGTGAGACGCTATCTAATGCGCAAACCCATGACTGCCACCGAGTTACTTCAAAAGTTCAAATCTAAAAAGACTGGCTTGACCTCCGATCAACTAGTCAATATAATGACCGGAATTCTGAAAAGAATTAACCCTACGAAACAAACAATTAAAAATAAAATGTATCTTTTTATCAAGCCGCAACCTAATTAACGCCACGCGCAACTTAGATAAGATTATAACTTATTTATCTTTCTTTCTAATAACTTTTCTTGTTATTTTCAATTATGTTGTTTGTTTAAATAATTAGAATCTTCTAAATAATAAAGGTTTAATTAAACATTTACTGATAAGTGTCGCAACTTATTTTCGCGTTTCGAAAAATCAGTATTTGCAAACTTGCTTTGAGTGAATAATCTGCTAGATTGTTTGTTCTGAGTCACAATCTTTCTACATCCTCCTAGAAAATTTTATCTTTTCAGACACAAGAAGAGGGAAGATTAAACTGAGAATAGAAATATTTATGTAGAGATAACAGGGTATACGCGAACGAAGATTCTTATCTATATTGCCCCAGGGTTTATCAGTAATTTTGTAATATTTTCCAACCTCTTGGCCTCTCATTTTATTTATCATTTCACCCACAACAAGATAGGTCAAACGGTTCCATTCTTTTCAAGGGACTAGAACTTGGCAGTCAATTCGTTGGAGGAGTAGTGGAATGCAGAGAAGTGTGCTTGCGTTTCGTAGATTTTATAGTTAGTAATTGGAACAATTCCTAATCTGTGTCATGAGAATCTTGGGACCTAACTTGCTGAGTCAAATTAGACATTTTGCACCTGTGTTTCCAACATGTGCTGCCAATCAGAGCTTTCGGTTTACAAGCGTAAGTAATTTAAGTTTATTTTTTTAATTGACTCTTAAAAATGGTTAAGTTCAAATATATTTTCTTTTACATTTGTAGAGTCTGAAAGGTAAAATAATAGCAATAAGACGTGAAGATCAATCAGTATGGGAAAGAAGGGCACCTCTGGCACCTTCGAATGTTCGCCGGTTAGTTCGATCTGGAGTAAAAGTGATCATACAACCAAGCAACAGAAGAGCCTATCCAGTGAAATCTTACCTTGCAGCTGGTGCAGTTGTACAAGAAGATATTAGTTCAGCCTCAGTTATTTTTGGTGTGAAACAAGTTCCGGTTGATCAGTTAATTCCTAATAAGACTTACTGTTTTTTTTCTCATACCATCAAGGCACAGGAGAGCAATATGCCTCTTCTTGATGCCATTCTTGAAAAGAACATTCGTCTTCTTGATTATGAGAAACTGACTGGTGATAACGGACAACGTGTCGTTGCCTTTGGCAAATATGCAGGGGTTGCCGGCATGGTTAATATTCTACACGGACTAGGTCTCCGACTTCTTGCCTTGGGTCATCACACTCCCTTCATGGTAAGATTTTTATCAATTTTCACCTTTGATGCAACTTATTCTATAACGATTCAAAGATGAATTTCAGATTGAAATTGTAACAACTTCAAGGAATTTAAATTGTGATGTTATCTATTCCTCGACGAGAAGAGTTCAAAAACAAAATCCTGTGTAGAAAGATTCTAAAGATTGTGTTTTAGCACATCGGTCCAGCACATAACTACAGAGATTCTGCGATGGCAAGACAATCAATAAGAGATGCAGGATACGAAATAGCTCTTGGTGCTTTGCCGAAATCAATTGGTCCTTTAACTGTAGTTTTCACCGGAAGTGGAAACGTGAGTCAAGGAGCTCAGGAAGTTTTTCAGGAACTTCCTCATGAGTTTGTACCTCCGGAAGATTTAAGAAAGGTTGCTGAGCATGGTGGTAAGATATTGTGTCAATGCATGTCAACTAAAAATAAAATTCTAGGTTTTTAAACTGATTTTTGAATTTTTAGATACGAATAAGATTTACGCCTGCGAAGTGAGAAGGAGGCATCACCTGGAAAGAAAAGAGGATGGCGGTTTTGATCCTGAGGAATACGATATGTACCCTGAAAGATACATTTCTACCTTCAGTAAAAAGATAGCTCCTTACGCTTCAATTATTATTAACGGAATTTACTGGGCAGTCGATTCTCCAAAATTACTAACGATACCTGACGCAAAATATTTATTGAGGCCAGCGAACACACCATGGCTTCCAATAAGTGTGGGAGCTCCAGCTTTGCCGCACAGAATGCTGGCAATCTGCGATATTTCTGCTGATCCGGGTGGCAGTATTGAGTAAGATTTAAACTTTCCTTATCTGAGCTTCAAACCAATTCCTCAAAATTAAATTTCTTCAATTTCCACCCTGAAATTCCATTATTTCACTTTACATAAAAAGTATTCAAATTGAACATTTTTCCGCTCTATGTGCATATTTCTATTTTAAAACTGAATACCACTACAGAGTGCAAAAAATTACTAATTATAATATTTTTAAAGTAAAATGAAGAGATCGAGTTTTGAGGTAAGAACTTGGATCCAATACCCTTAAAAGCAAATTATTGAAAGCAAAATCTTATCATATATTAGAGTACTTATCACCCTTATTGGAATTTTATCTATCAAATGTTTTCTTACAGATTCATGAACGAATGCACTACGATAGATACGCCTTTTTGCTTGTACGACGCAGATCGCAACAAAGATACGAAATCTTTTAAGGGACCTGGAGTTCTTGTTTGTTCGATTGATAATATGCCAACTCAGTTACCTAGAGAATCGACAGATTTCTTTGGTGATTTATTGTATCCCTACATGGTCGACATCATGCAGTCTGATGCAAAAAAGTCTTTGGAAGAGCACAATTTCACTCCTGCTGTTCACGGGGCGATTATTGCTTCTAATAATCAGCTGACTCCAAATTTCGAATACATTCAGGAACTTAGGACGCTTAATTTGAGAAGCAGGCACAAAGCTTGCACTGAAAATGGAGCAGAGCAATTGAAGAAGGTAGAGTAATTTTATAAATTTATTTTTGGAAAGATATCTGCTGTATTTCTTGGGGTGTTCTGTGTTAACAAATTAAATTTTTTCCATTGTAGGTAGTAGTATTAGGAGCGGGATACGTATCAGCTCCAGTAGTGGAATATTTGCACAGAGATAAGAATATAGGAATCGTGGTTTGCTCTCAATTGAAAGAAGAAGCTGATGCATTAGCAAACAAATATCCGGGTGTTGAACCGATATTTTTAAACGTCCTTGAAAGACCTGATACTTTAGAAGATGTAGTGAGTTCAGCAGATGTTGTCGTTTCCCTATTGCCATATTCTTTACATCACGTAATTGCAAAAACTTGCATTGAGACTAAAACTCATTTGGTGACTGCAAGTTATATGAATGAGGATGTTAAAGCTTTAAACAAGGAGTAAGTTTCTTTTTGTAGAATAACTCATATCTCCTCTGATCAGTCTCAATATTTTGAATACTTTATATTTGTTTAACAGAGCGGAAGCTGCAGGTGTTACAATATTGAACGAGGTAGGCTTGGACCCAGGCATTGATCATTTGCTAGCCCTGGAATGTTTTGAAGGTGTACGTCAAGGAGGAGGAAAAATTGAATCTTTTGTTTCCTGGTGCGGCGGACTTCCGGCGCCGGAGTGTTCATACAATCCTCTTAGATATAAGTTTAGCTGGTCCCCTCGTGGAGTTCTGTTAAATACTTTGTCATCTGCAAAGTATTTCCACGAAGGCCAAGTAGGTGTTTTTGTTTCTATATATATCAAAATAATTGACATTTCAATTAAGAAATTTGTTAATTTTTTTATACCTTCAGGTAGTTGAAATAACTGGAGGTGGTGATCTCATGTCGGCTGTTCAAAATCTGGACTTTCTTCCCGGATTTGCATTAGAAGGTTTCCCAAACCGAGATAGTACAACATATCGTGACCTTTATGGAATCCAAAATGCTGAAACGATTTTGCGAGGTACTTTAAGATTCAGGGGTTTCACGGACACCGTTCAAGGTCTTCAATTTCTAGGACTGATTGATCCAAATCCAAATCCGATACTACATCCAAATGGACCAGACATCACTTGGGTAAGATTGCTGTTTCCAATTAAAATTTTTAAGTCAGATTCCAAATTTTTGAATCAACATTTTTTTTCAGAGATCACTAATCTCAAATTTCCTCGGACTTCCGAACGAAAGTATTTTCTACGAAAACTTGAAACGGAAGCTGGTGGAGCGAGTGAATTCTGAAGAACGAGCTCAGGCAATTGAAGACCTGGGTCTTTTAAAGGAGGATTTGGTTCTAAAGTTGAATACGCCTCTTGACACACTCTGCCACTATTTGACAAAAAAACTTTGCTATGAAAAATATGAGCGTGACTTAGTAATTTTAAGGCACGATGTTGGCATCCGATGGGCCGATGGCAAAAGGGAAGAACGGGGAATTAATATGGTGATATACGGTGATACTAAAGGACATTCAGCAATGGCTCGCACAGTTGGTTTTCCAGCTGCCATTGCTGTTAAAATGATTTTAGACGGTATGCTTCATCGTGGAAAGTGATTCCGAAAATATTATGAAACCCCAGAAAAATTTTCCTAATCAAATTTTTTTTTCTAGGAGAAATCCAGCAAAGAGGAAACGTTCTTCCATTCACACCCGATATTTATCGTCCAATGCTGAGCCGACTGAGAGCCGAAGGTCTTGAATCTTTCGAAACTTCTAAATGGCTGTGAAACTCAATTAATTTGTTAGTCACATTTTCTTTGCACCTGTAACAAAAAAATGACTGATAACTATATTAAGATAATATACTTCAGAATAAATAATCTTTTAGATCTAGCATTCACTATTACTAAAGGAAATATATTGAATTAAGTCTGAATGCGGTGAATTAGAAAACGAGGATACGTGATTCAAAATTGGATGTCGTTAAATTTATTGATATCGCCACTGGTTTCGTGGAAAACTGCCAACAATACAATAATATTCAGCTCGTTTCAAATTATAGACAATAATCGTGATTATCCCTAATGTTTACGGAAGGAAACGTTCAGAAAAAGCTCGAAAGTGTCGTATCTAATTACACAACTTACGTTCAAATGATGTTACTTTGAGCAGATGACGAGCGATATTACAGAAAGTCGTGTACGACGTATTTTTTTTACATAAAAGTGAAGTATCAGTACGACTTTACCTCTCTTTTAATAACAACTTTGTTATTATAACTATCGTCCAACAAAATCAGCGACTAGCAAAAACAAATCGAGAAAAAGCCAGATATTTGCAATTCTGTTCTAAACTCCGTTTGCATCAAGACAGCTTAAGTCTTTACAATGTCCTACATAAATAACATATTTTCCATTTCCAAAAAAGTGTTAGTAGCTAATTTGGCGCAACTTTACACTTTGATCAACCCACCGATAAATCTACTTCTAGCGATTAAACATGATATTTGTATAAAGTCGGCAGTATACAAATTAAGTACAATAGTGACTAAAACAGTTTGCAGGTCTTCAAAAGTTTACAATTCTGAATTTCTAATTCGGAAATAATTAAACAGAATTTAAGGGGCTTGGGTTCAGGATCTAATTAAAAAAATTCTAATTCTTCATTTTACTTATGAAATACTATAAGTAAATATTTTTTCGATCCATAGATTTTCTCTTTCTTAAAATAGAAATATGCCTACAGAGCGAAAAAATGTTAAATTTCAATACTTTTTGCTTAAAATGAAGAATTCTAATTTTTAAGTTCGAACTTGGGTTCAGCACCGTTGATAATTGATGGTTTAACTTCAACTAAAAACTTTACTTCTAAAAATCGTTCTATGAAGAAATAACGGGCAATATTCCAATATTCCTGGGGAAACGAATTTTTCCAACGAGACCAATGATTCAGTAAACTGAATCTTAATGAGGAAATGAAAACGGAAATATAATTACGTGATTGAAGGTTATTGTTTTTAGAATGGTTTTGTCGTCATTTCGAAGACCGCTTTGATATCCTAAGTCCTTTAATTCTAGATTTTCGCGACTCATGCGATGAAGATTTTAATCTAAACTGTCTAATATTAACGAATTGACTATTTTCTCTTCTGCTCGACTATGTCAATATTTGTTGAGTCAAATATTTTTTGCTCTTTGATTAGCTAGGATCGCACATATGCTACCTACTTAACAAAGTCTAATTTTTGAGATATATCACCGCACTTAATACGTTACTTAATATTTCTATTCTAGACTACTACTATCATGTCTCGTGGAACAAATTCGAGTTGAATTTGAAACAAAAAATAGTACATTTTCTTACAAGGGGGAAAGATGTAACCTCCGCACGCATGTGGTATGACCTTACCACGTGCGTGCAGGAGTTTAATTTTTCCACCGTGTAAAAAATAATATTTTTCTCTATCCCATGATGGGTGAAAGTACGTTGTTCCGCAGTACGTTTAGGCTAGAAGAAGGAGCACTTTTATCTAGAGTAAGCTCCTTCCTTCTTCTCCTTCTTCTAGCCTAAGCCTACTACGGAACAACGTACTTTCGCCCATGAGATAGAGAAAAAAACATTATTTATACCAATTATTACGCAGATTAATATAGTCGATCGACCCTAATTGCGAAGAAAATATCGTTTCAAAATCGTGCTGACATTAAGTTCAATTTAGATTATTCATAATTTAACTAATTTTAAGTAAATTAATTTCTAAACTCTTAACATATAAGACGTTTCAGGTCGTTCTTGTTAGAAATATTTCCAGGTTGCGATGATTTGGGCAATAAATATATTTTCGACTTGATTTACCTTCTAGGATTTATTCTAGGTCGTAATTTTTAAAGGCCTGTAGGGGATTTATTTTGAATAAAAAAATTTATAAGAATCGATACGAACTTTATTATCCTCAATTCGGGGCTTAAGACACCGAAGGCAGCAGTTTGATTACGATAGCAGCTTCACGATTTCCTCAAAGGTCACTTGAGACTTGAGAGGTTCTTGAGATTAGAGGAAAAGATATAAATTGATTCGGAACATAATGAAATAATCATTTTTTAAATTCAACTTGGATTTTGGAATATTTATACGTTTAGAAATTGGAATTTAGTTATCATCATAACTAGAAAATTGTCAGCATAAAAAGAATTCTTGACAGACGTGTAAAAACTTTATCGATCTCGCTTTTCGCGTACATGTTTTCACAATGAAAAGAGGACACTGAAAGTTTCCTCGTTGTAAAAGTTTAAACTGAGCCATAGTTCCTGTTGAATCAAAACATAGCAGACATGAAGTTTTACATTGTGAAAGGGTTTTCTGGCGGAGCATAAAAAAGAGAAACGACTCAACTTTAAATTTTACATAATTAAAACGACTAAACTATCCTCAAAGTCAAGCCTGCATTTTTAGGCGTCTACTTATACTGGGAAACTTTCTTCAACCGAGAGGTTTTTATTAAATTGTAAGTTCTAAAGAACTTTTTTTTTAACTCCAGGCAGAATTTTTATTTTTTCATAAAGCTCTCATCCTCCTTGATTAACGTAATAACATTTTTATAATATAAATTACAAAGGTTCGAATTTGAAATAAATTGTAGAATAAAAATTAAATGGAAATCAGAATTGTTTAATTGATATGATGGTTGTCATGGAAACGTTTGAAACTGAGCCATGTTTCACTTCGTGTCGGCCTTATTATAGAATAGCCAAGTGACCTCAAAATTATTATTTCATATTCACTGCGAAGCGCATAAGCGCAACTTATTATCACACGAAATCCAATACATCAAATGCACCACATTTTGCAGTTGTTGGTACGTTATTCGCTTTATCGACTCAAAATTGAGTGTCAACTACACTTGAATTGACATATAACCAAATCTTTTATAATATTTATTGTATATTTTATATTTTTATTGTAAGCATTCCCTTTATTGCTCAATATTAAATTATTATATACCTTCATACATTTTTAACTGAAATATTGATTTTACAAATCCATTTTGCGCGCTTAAGCTGATTACAGAACGGAAGCTCATAATAAATTGAAAATAACTCTGAATGAGTTTCCAGGTATGTAATGCGAAAATCTGATTACTGAAAGGATTACAATTATTTTTTTTAGTTGATATTCTCAGTTCTAAATAACATTTTCTATTCTTTTAATAATTAATAGATCCTTATCGTCGAATTTTTATCTCTAGGTATTCTTAAATTTATACTTAAAAATTAAACACTTAACGGATTCTAAATACATATGTTGAATGATATCGACTATTTTCGAGTAGTCAAGTCTATCACACGATTTACAATACTGATCATCTGAATTAATA
Source organism: Synergus laeviventris (assembly GCA_032275145.1). Lineage (NCBI taxonomy): Eukaryota > Metazoa > Arthropoda > Insecta > Hymenoptera > Cynipidae > Synergus > Synergus laeviventris. The sequence goes on along the minus strand of JAUESI010000015.1, from coordinate 4,404,061 downwards.
TTCAACTAAAATTCTGTAATTTCGATTCCTAATTTATTCGCAATCTTCTAAAAAATTCTTTATTGAGAATTTTTGAATTGCAAAAGAAATGGAAAGTAATGAAGTCAACTATCAGTGCAGTCAAGTAATTTATTGAGCAAATTGCACGCATTTCTAGCTCAATAATGGAATTATTTCCGTGAATATGGAACGTTTACTGCCCATTAATCACCGCAACCCTTGGAGTTAAAATCTATGTTCACGTATTTTGTCGAACATTTCAAATCATATTATTATCATTATAAATTCTTTAAGGGTGTTTTATTCAAGTTCTATAACCCCAGTTTAAAAATAGAAGTGTACCTAAGTACACTTCTATTTAGATCTATTTATATAGATTCTATTATATTATTCTATTCTATATAGAGCGAAAAAATGTTTAATTTTAACACTTTTACGTAAAATGAAACGATGGAATTTTGAGTTTAGTTTTCGACCTCTTCGTTTCTTTTTTTTGCAAAAAGTATTAATATTTAATATTTTTTCACTCTAAAGTCATATTTGTGTTAAAAACAAATAGTACCTACATCTTTTGCAATATTTCAAAATGAAGTAATTAAGCTTAGCGGTGAAAACCTCAAAACACCCTTAAAGAAGAATGCATATCGAGATTTCGAGAAATGTTTTCTGGATCGTATATTGGATGCTCTTGATCTCACAGCCACGAGAAATAATTTTCTGCAAGCTTCTCATTCTTAATGTTTTGTTGCAAAATACGAAATTTATTATCTATTTCTGTACAAAAGCCATATTGTACCCTTAGAAAATTGAACCAAAAAATGTCTGACTTTATGATTTTTCTTCTAAATTGAACTAAGAAACCTATTATTAATAAATGAATTTATTATTTCATTAAATTGAAGTTAACAGATCAGTGATCTTTTTCTTTAGTTATCGCATTGCTTAACGAAGCGATTTAATGAAATTTGGCACATAATGTTGTACGTGCCCTGCACGCAGTATTCTCTAGAACGTAAAAGACCAACTTTTCGTTTTGCTGATCGCATATAATTAAATTCTCTCGGATAGGTGACGCTTAGTTTTTTTAATAAGATTTTGTTTTATGAGTTATTAATAATTAAAAAGAAACAAAAATTCAACAAATGGACAACGAAAAATAAACTTAATATTGAAAGTGAAAGAGTCAATTAAATTTGAATAAAATATAAATAAACTAAAGGTAGATAATAGATTAACAATTTTTTATTTGATTCCTTCACTTTGTTTTTAACTCTTCATAAGATAAAAATTATATATATCATTTTGGTATTCGTACTTGTGCACAGTGCCAGATTAAGCAGTTTCCTAGCCCAGAATACAAGATCTCGAGTGTTAAATTACGCAGTTATAAAAAATAAAATACGTCTTAAAATACAATTTTAATTGTATCAGTAAAGCGTTGTATTTACTGACTGCAGCCAATAAATATCACAGTAGGTGAACTTTTGGTTTGGGTCAGAGGATCGTTTGGCAAATGCCGTTCCAACTGCAGTATCATTTGTGGTCATGAAAGATTCGCCTAATCGATTGGCCGACCAAAGCCCATAAATATAGTACACTCATGCATTTCATGAATTCTTATAAACTATAAATTATCGCATTTTGCGAGAGTTTCTCTCGTTAATTCCAGGGGTTCTTTTAAGTAGAATTCACGACCCTTTACGCTTTTTGAATTAAAATATAAAAAATATATAGAACAAGAGTTGCTATAAAGAGAAAAATTGCAGATTTGAGTAATTTTTTAGATTTTTCTAATCAGTCAATGTTTTACAAGACGTTTATATAATATTAATCAACGTTTATCTAAACAGATTAAATAGTTGCTTGGAAATAGTGAACAAAAATAGTCTGATAATTGTATTCAGGGTCATAAAATCTCTTAAATCGATCTTAATTTGCTGCTGATATATTTATTCTCAGCAGATAATTTATGATGGTGGATAAAAAAAATATTTGCATGATAAACTTAACAACTGGAGTCTTTTTATTTCATTTCTCAATAAACTAGGTAAAAAAAAGAACTTCAAACTTTACAAATACATTTTTCCCTTGAAATATTTCTCTTTACAAGGACAATTCTTTTTATCCACCTCCAAGTTACAAGCGTAATTTTCATACAAATATGAGGTAGGTATTAAGCTTTGGCATTCCTTGAACTCCTCGCCTTAATCCGACACTGGCTAGATCTGATTTAAATTCTGTCTTGCATTAGGTGGCATTACGTGTGTACCATAACTTAATGCGAATTGTACTTGTTTGCTTACACTGTTTCTCCTCTAAGCGAGTTACTTTTATTTTTATTTTAATCTTTTATTTGCAACAAGCAACATTACTGCTCTCGATTTTCGTTGCCTTGTTTGAGATTGCTCAAAGATTGCCTTTGACTTTTGCCTCAAGGATTGCAATCGTTTCATTATTTTTAAATACTTTTTATTGAGAAGCAAGAAGAGTCTTTAAAGATGATTGACTGTAGTTTTGCACTGTTCACTCCTTTTGCATCTCCCCTGAGGATTGTCTCTAGGCGGAGAAATTTTAATTTTAAAGTTGTACTCCTTTCACGTATACGAATTTATTATTATCGATTAGAAAAATTAACGATCCATCCATAGACTACTTTTCACTGACAATGAATAATTGAGTCTGATCTGAGTGAAAAGCACGAATCTTTTTTCTCGGTGTAACTATACGTTAATTCTCGTTTTACAAGGTAAAACATGAAGAATTTGAGAGTCTTTTAAGCGACCTTTTGAAATTCAAGACAAAAGGGCAAAGAAGTTTGATCTCGAACCAATAGCGGTGAAAAGGTGGTAATCGAGTTTGCTCTGCATATTCATTCGCACTCTATAGAAATGCAAATATACACACGTTCATTGTATTCTCACCGACAGCTCGTATATCTAAACGTAGCAAGTTGTGATTCAACTCCGAGTTGTCCTAATTGTCTTGCCAAAGTTCTGAGCGTCTATAGACAGAAGATTATCGACAAGCAAAGCGAGGGGAAAATGGTTTCACTGATTTTTTTGTCTTCACGTTTACGAAAGCAGGGTTTGAAAAGTTCCTTTAAGTAGAAGAGAAATCTTAAAGAAACGAGTAGAAATAGACTTTTCAAAAAGGTGTACTATCTCTGAAATCCAACAACGTGTTAGAATGTGAAAATTTGTACAAATTCAGATTCTTAAAAATCTCAAGATCAACGATCGTTTAAATGAAAATTCTTCTTGCGAGGTATTTTCAGATGCAACTCTAGGTATAAAATCAAAATAAGTAAAAAAAATCTGGGGGTAAATTTTGCGCTTTCTCTTTGGTTGGTCAACATTATTTTTGAAAACTCAGATCCCTCTCTGAGTTTTAGATTGAACATTTTTGTAGATGCCGAAGTTAGTTTTCGATTCTTAATAGTAGTCTTGATATCCGTAAAAAAATAATGCAGATAGAGAGATTATTGGATTTAAGGATGGGTCGTTTAAGCTCTTCGATTGACGTGGCGACGTGGCATTGTAGCGACATCGAGAGGACGAGAAGTTGAGACTACACATTTGAGACTCAACAAAAGAGATCATTTTCTAGCTGATTCCAACAGTGAGCAGTGAGTAAGAAGTAAATTTGTTGGTCTTGGTTCGTGGCAAAAACTGGTGATGAGGTCGCTGTCGCTAAACACGGCAGCAAGGTGTAACACGGCGGCGATGGCGAGGTCGAAGACGAGAAAGACCACGTCGATGAGTCGTTTCCTCTGGTTTTAGAAATTTTCAAAGATTCTACCTCCTGGGTGGAGGATGCGACTTTAGGCGGAGATCAAAGCTCGCTGTCAAACATGGTCAGCGATCGTGTGATCACATCGTCCTTAAATAAACAAAAGAATAATTTTAATTTGATTAATTATTACGGGCGTTGGATTCGGGTTCTAAAAAAAAAAAATAATTAGATATTCTTTCTCTCTGTAGTCTTATTCTCTTTTGAAATAGAAATATGCATATAACAGAGCGAAAAAATCTTTAGATTCAATACTTTTTGCTTAAAACCAAGAATTCGATATCTATCCTCAAAATTCAATCATTTCATTTTGCAGACTTTTTCACAAAAAGTATTAAAATTAGTAATTTTTCGCTCTTTGCCGGATACTTCTATTTCATAAATGAGTATTACTATAGAATGAAAAAATATCTACATATATATAGAGTCTGTTAAGTAAAATGAAGAATTCCAATTTTTAAGTCAGAACTTGGACTCTTTCCATCTGTCTTCCACATTCATTCTTACAATTATTATGATCAGATTTTTTTACAAAATTGTGATTTCAATTAAAATTTTGTTGTAAAATGTACGAACTTTGAGGCAGCTTTCAATGAATTCCTCGATGGTTATAACACCATCTTGATTGAGGTCTAACTTCCGGAAAACTCTGTCCAATTGTTCCCTCACTTTGCGTTCATCTTCAGCAGCTTGCTGGTGCCTTCGGCCCATTAGTTCATGGACCGCTGTAACTAACTCACCAAGCTCACTTCTTGTTATACACCCATCACCATTGATATCGTATAATTTAAATGTCCACCTTAACTTTTCGTAGACACTTCCACGCAGTAATGTAGACAGGGTAACTAGAAGATCCTACAAATTAGTAAAATCATTCATTAGCCGTTATTAAAAAAAAATTGTTTCTGATTGAAAATAGTTATTATAAAATAAATCAGATTGGCTTTTGAATGTCTTGAAGTTGTAAGGAAAACCAATCTTCAAAATCATAAATCTCATCAAATCTACGTAAAAATTCGCGTAAATCTCTAAGAATTCCTAGGAACCACTTGAAATTCCTTAAAATCATTAGAAATTTCTTAAAATTCCAAGACTTCCATAAAAATTCCTTCAAATTCGACGATGAAATTAAAATTCACTTAAATCCTTTAAAACCATTAAAATTATTAGAAGTTTGTCAAATTTCATGAAATCCTTTAAAATTTCACAATATCTGTTACGATCCCCTTAGTAGTGGGGAAGGGACGTAACGTGGGCAGATGGGAGAAGGGGAATGGTTTTTTTTTTTGGGGGGGGGGATAGGGTGCAAGTTAGTCTTGGAGGTAGAATTTGTGATTGGGGCAGGTGGAGGAGTCAGGCAGGGGGGTCTGTAGGTGATTTAGGTAGTGGTGGATCACCCAGTCCCGTTCTTCCCTAGTCTTCTGTGCCGGGGGTGGCTTCTCGATGCTCCGAGGGAGGGCCCAAGGTGGCTCTGATCCCGGGCACAGAGTATGCCGTACCCTTGTGAAGCGGGCGTTTGTCCACCGGCGTTCGCTGGAAGGTGAGGGAAGTGGCCGGCTGGTTGTGGGCGCGCAGGGAGCCTCTGCAAAGAGAGATGTTCCGTTTGCGAAGGCCTTCTTCTCTTCTCGATGGTCGTCCTCCTGTTCTATCCTGATAATCGGTCTCTCTGGGTCCTCGACGTTGTCGGGAGTCTCCTCTGGTTTCGAGACGCCCCGACGATGGACCGCTCGAGAGAAGGCAGTTTCCTCCCGAAGTTAGCACAGAGGTACTATGGGAGGTTGTCCTATCTCAAGAGAGATGGGGTGTATTGAGTATTCTCCAAGTTGGAGTGGATGATGTCGGGCGGCTGGAGGCTGCGTGTGTCAGAGAGAGAGACGCGCGGTGGCGTCAATCAGGCTGGAGCTGCGTGCGTCGGAGAGAGAGGCACGCAGTGAGGTCGTTCAGGCTGGAGTTGCGTGCGTTGGAGAGAGAAGGCACGCTGTGACGTCGAGGAGGTGTCGAGACTGCTCTGCTGTCCTGTCCTCCTGGTAGTTCTAAACAGAACTCCTGTTGTCTTTTTCGCGCAATCGCCCTTACACTAAAAGAAAAGAGGTAGGTGGTACGAAGTGGGGATGTAGGATAATGATAAGATATTTTTATCTCCAATATGAAATCATCAGTTTTCTTCTGCTGTTCTTCCTTCGCTGGATAAGAGGAGCTATCGGGGGTGACAAGCGAGGCGGGCAATTGCTGGTTCCCGATCGGTTTTGGCTAGGGATTAGGTCCCGATGTTGATAACTTTTAGATCATCTCCCTGGATCAACTGGCTACTGTGGAAAAAGCGTCTGCTTTTATGTTTTCCAGCTGCCCGCTCCATGCCACCAATGCCCAGCAAACGTTCCTCTCAATACATTTTTTCTTAGTTGTTAATATATTATGTTAATTTTAATTATTAGTATGTTTTTTCTTAATTACTATATTAGGATTTAATTTTTACGTTTATTTAAAAATTATCTCTCGAGAGGATCGTTTTTTTCTATAGTTCTTATCTATTAATGTTATTTTATAAAGTAATAGTTATCCCTAGCGGAAAAAAAGGAAAGGTTTCGGAAAGAACTTTTCGGAAAGATTCGGAAAGTTATCGGAAAACATTCGGAA
>JAUESI010000015.1:4360865-4379544 GCA_032275145.1 Synergus laeviventris | reverse complement strand
TATAATATATTGGAAATAATAAATTTTGACAATTTTAAGAACAAAAATAATCCATCTTACGAGAACCTTAAGATTTTTTCTCCTATTTTCAATTTAAAAAAAAAGTTGTTCTGTTTCGAATTTTTTCTTGGCAGAAAAAAACGTAACTTATTCAGAATTTTTATTCCCGTACGATGTGGACATTTGACATAAATACAAACTAACTCGATTTTGATGTGCTGACACACAGGGAGAGCCAGGAGAACCTGGACCACCTGGACCCGCTGGCCCTGCAGGAACGGAAGGTCTACCAGGGCACGATGGCAGACAAGGAGTACCAGGTGAGGTAGGATCACCAGGTGAAAAAGGTGCGCCAGGTCCTGTAGGACCTATTGGGCCTCCTGGAGCTGTTGGATCTATTGGGACAAAGGTAAAGTCTTTCAAAAATCTAACGTATTGCAGGGTGTCTATTGTACGGGAATTTAAGGAAACCTGGGATTTTCAAGGAATTGAAAACCATCCTGAAAAAATCGGAGTTTCTCTGGTTTTATTTTTGATTGTTTAAAATCTTTCAAATCGTAAGAAGGACCTTAACATATAGGATTGGGCTGAGGTATCAGACGTCTAATTTGATAAACTGATTTTCTTAAAACAAAACATTTTATTGTTAATGTGTCATTTGTTTCAAACATCGTCAATTTTGACAATGTTTGAAAGCTATTTGAAATAAATTAAAGTAAGTTTCTAACACCCTTTGCGTCACAAATTACACATGTAATAATAAAATGCTTTGTTTTAAGAAAATCGGTTTTTATGAAGGATTGTAGTTTTTGTCGCTTGCATGTTCTAAAACATAGTTTTTGACTTTCTTTGTATTATGTTTATCAGTTAAAAAACAGAAAAAAAAATTAATTTTCGTTAGATTTGATTCGGCCCAATATAGGGAGGACAATTTTGGTAATTGTGGGCAAAATCAAATAGACACCCTGAATTATCATAATAGAGATTCGTAAGTAGTTTACTGCATATCATTATTTTTGCACAGGGTGACAAAGGTGACAAGGGAGAACGAGGTTTAACGACTTCGATTAGTGGTGAACCGTTTCCAACTGGAGTATTTGAAGGACCACCAGGGCCCCCAGGACCACCCGGTAAGCATATCGCATTTTTTCTATTTTAAACTATCTTTTGGCTCCATATAAAAACAACAAATCAATATTATGGTTTCAAAATATTTTACCATATTATAGCCAAAGTCTTATCTCTATCCTTAATGGTCAAATATAACCTTAGTATGTATAATATACGTTATGCGGCAATAATGTTTTATCTTCGCCTGATGGTATAAGTGACAATTTTTTTTTATTAAAGTGATATTTCATCAATAAATACATGAAATTCAATGGTACACTGTTAAAAGCTTGCATGGTATGTTAACTCATTCGTAGTATCAATAGCAGGTCTGCCATGCAAAAGAAAATAAGCATATCTGCAGTTCGAATGAGTTACTTGTCACTGTTCCGAATCTGAAACACGGCCTTAAATCTGGTCGTGTTTAGGAATATACATAATAATGCCAGAATTAAAGAAATTTAACCAATTATTTTATAGATTTGAAATAGTGACAGGTCACTCATCCAAACCGCAGATATGCTCATTCTCATTGGCACGGCAAAGATAGTGTTAGAAATTTATGTCCCTGGACCAAATCACAATTTATTCTGAATTCTGAATTAATCTCACGTCAGCGGTGTGTGAGAGTATTTGAGAGAAAAGATAAATAGTGATGCATATCAAGCTGAGAAATACTCTGGTATCACGAGACTCAATTATCGCATGCCCTTAATGGCCTTAACCGCGGGGTGTGTCCAAGTAAGGAAAAATATTTATAATTTGTGGTAAAACAAAGAAAAAACGTCGATAGATCTCCTTGTTTCTTTTAATTTGGACAAATTTCGGTTAATTGACATCAAAACACTTTTAAGGTTGCATTCGTTTGTAGGCTCCTTGTTAAATGTTGTTTTCCCTATAATGTTCAAAGATCTCTTATTGTTGTTCTGTTGATACTTTTTGCGCATCTAAGTACAAATATAACTTTTAATTATTATATTTATACTAAATAGTTACACACATTGAAAGCTTTTTCTTTTTGTCGAAAAACTTGTTTTTTGAATCATTTTAAACTAGAATAGGAGGCAAAGGGGCTGACAGATGTTAAAAAGCTTCTCGAGTCAATGAATGAGAACTAAGCTAATTACCAGTGTCCGTGATTCATTTCGTACATAATAAAAATAAAAATATTTTATTATTTTAATAACCCTTTAGTACAGATTTTTATTTTAAGTTTGAAACTGCAAAACAAAATATGCCCATAATTAAATTATTAAATATACGTACTATACATATAATGAGACGGTGCAAGATTCACAAAGCATAATGTGCACTGACCACTGGACACTAGACCGTGCCATGAGCACTATGATTATTATAATATTATAATATCGAGGCTGTTTTAATAAAAGCTCGCTTAAGTCGATTCTAATCGGTTCGAAATTTTTAGACGACTACTACAAGTCTAAAAAACGATCATAAAACTAACTCGAAAGTTGCAGCAATACTTTAATTTAGGTAAATGATTTTGAGGAATCTTATAATTTCGAATATATCTCTTTAAGATCATGTGGTCATTATCATAAGAGCAAATTTAGATTCTCTCATTTTACTTTCGCACTAATAAATATTTTTTGCAAAAACCAGGCAATTTACTTCCGTTTCTGACAGACGGAGTTAGATTAAGAGGTAAATTGTTATAGTGAAAAATATTATTAATGTTGCGAACGTAAATTTGGCGACAATCAATCAGGGTGTCCACTATGCGGGAATTTAACAAAATCCAGAAAATGTTCTTGATTTTATTTTTATGTAGAAAGTGCATTTCATTTCATTTCAGTAAGTCAATTTTAGTTTGAAAAAATGTTTTAGGATAATGAATCTAAATATTTTTATTTGACACTTGCAACTTTTCTTAAATCTCTTGAAATACCTTGAAATTTTCTTTAATCAATGAAAACTGCTTAGAATATTTTTAAATCTTGTTAATTGCAAAAGAAATCTTTTGAATTTTGCAAAAATTCAAATATGAGTTTAAAATAATTATTTTATTGAAAATAATCTCAGTTTTAGGATTATTCTGGGAATTTGTAAAACTAATTTACATAAAAACCACAAAATGTAGTAGACACCTTGTCAATTTACTCCTATAGTAATTAACATATAGGCCCTTAACACTTTAATCAGAAGACAAACGTAAGTTTCCGTGAAAAAAAATTTAGGTTTGATTTTGTTGTATTATTTGACATTATAAAGAGGTAATTGTAATGAGTACCTGGGTGTGCAAGTGGTGATATTTTTTCATGTACGTGGTATACAGGGCCCCAGGGCGAGAAAGGAGAGACGGGTCCAACAGGACCCCCCGGTCCTACCGGCGAGAGGGGTGCTCGGGGGAAACAAGGGAAGAGGGTAAGCTTTAATAATAAAGTCCACCGACTGCCCGTCGATCACCTAATCGAACCTACCTACCGAGTTTCACTATACATTTAGTGAATAGTCCGATACTCCATTTAGTCGACGAATCACGAAAGACTCCTGTTCTATCCATCCAGTTTACTAATGCGACATTATCAGTTAACCACCCGCCCGCGTCCAGCCACCTCCTGACCGTCTTATAATGCACGTATTGCATGGTATCGCATTATACAAGATATAATAGATAGAACTATATGTTTATGTAGAGCAAGCATATATAGCAAGCTTCAAAAGAAAATGTACGCTTGTACTGAATGCACCAAAGTGGCACATCTATACCTATCTTAGTGCTTGCTACTACTTGCTACCCTTGATCGATTATTCGCCGTTTTTACCGGACAAAAAGGCATGTTACTGAAGGTATAAATAAGTTAACAATGAATATTAGACATTCTATTGATTCATTTGTGTCATAGGAAATTGTCAAAGGAGTTGAACATTAGTCGCGTCTTATACTATTTTTGAACAATTTTATGCTAAATTTAAACTAGAACATTTCGAATACTTAAATACACTTCTTTCTTTAAATTTTATTCTACAAATTTGAAGACTTTATTATTTACCGTCTCTATTCAATATCCAGATACTTATATAGACTATAAATATCTTAGATATCATAGGTTGTATCATAGTTCACTATCCAAGATATTAAGGTTGAATATCCATTTTTCTCTGTGAGGGTACATTTTTTTACAATTTCTATAAATCGCTGTATATATTGTCATGTTTAGAATGTTGTGATCTGTGCTTAAATCATATGAAATAATATTGCAGTTTGCATTGAAGAAAATATACTCTATATGAATATGATAATTGAGGTTTTGTAGATCAAAGCATTTATCAACTCAATCATCAGATCAGCATTAAAAGGTTTGTTCTTTAAAAAAATTCAAAAGCATGAATACATCGATTAATAATAAGAAAAAACATTCAATAAAGCTTTCTTTACATTATTCATTTAATAAAACCTTTTCGTCTCCGATTTTGTTGTGACTAGTAGGTAGTTAACAAAATTATTTGACGAAAAAATGTTTATTTATATGTATAGATATACATATTCGCATATCGTAGACGAAAAGGTTTACTTTTTTTTTGCTTTCGTTCTTTACGTATTTCAAAATTGCATATTGCATAATAGACTTTTAATTTCTTCTGCCGTATTTTATTTTGAGAATTTCTTTTAAGTGAAACGATATTGTCAGAACTTTTTATCGCTTCATACGTACATATGCAAATGTGTAAAATTTGTTGAGTTCAAACACTAACAAATTATCAATTTGAAATTGGTCTCAAAAGTTATTTTGTAAAATAAAGTACGTTTTGATTAACTCAATAGTTTAATGAAGCAAAAAGGTTTTTCAAACTCTATCGTTCACTTTTTTATCTCATAATATCAAATAAAGACTAAATTCAACCGTTCATGTTGGTGGCAGCAAATAACACGTCTTTTCGAAGATAACATTAATCTGTTAATTATTTTGTTGTATATCTATATGTATTTATATCATGCGTGCATACTGCAATTCCTGTAAGAATATTACTCTTGGTAAAACTGTCTGAAGCGGAGTAAGGTGCGTTATTAAAGTATTTTGGTTAATTCTTCTACAGTCCTGCTATTTTTTATTATAGGTGTAGTCGTAAGTATTTTACTCGTATATAGAGCGATCGAGACCTCAACATTGCAAGCCAGCAAACGTTTGTCGTTGCCGAAAAAAACGTATCTTTCGTACCTTGTAAATTTGGCTTTCTAACTCTATTTAAAGAATCTGTCAAAATATAATTATTTTATTCGTAATCATTTTTTAAAACTATAACTTGTACATCTATCAAACATGATTTACTTCTAGGCATGAAAAGGCTAATAGCAGTAAAGGTCAGATCGAACTAACAAGACTAAATTAAGCGACTGTTGTGATGATCTTTCAAAACAAAAAAAAACCTTACGTTTTCAAGCTGCATTTAAAATATACCTTTTTGATTAAGAGAAAATGGTTATAATATTATAAAATAATATGATCAAATTGTATATGTTATCTCCTTATTTTTATATGCATATTTTATTCGGTCCTTAATGTTTAAATATAACTCTTTGATATTTTTAATAATGGGTGTTGTTGAAAGTTTATTCAACATGGTAACTCGTGTTAAAATAACATTTTGTTTTTCCTGTGATGCTGTGTTAAACAAAATCTTTCGAATCTGTTGAAAGGTCATTCAATTGTGGCTTAGCATAGTAGCTTTATATATATGTAATGCATTGTTAAAACAATTTTCATCGAATTAGGTAGCTTGTAACTAATTTGTGTTTATGTAGCGAGTAACACCTACTACCTCTTCTGTGTGTCAATTCGAACCACTAATCACTAATATCTACTACTCGAGGCTTGAAGCTTGAGGCTTGCAAGCTCACCACGTCAATTCTCATACTTCAATAAGAGTGTAAGTATTCAAACATCTGATTAGTAGCATTTCTTCTTTTTACTACTTCACATTAGTTGTGCACCACTTTACAATTTTTTTTTTAATTTCTTGAATTTGTATATCAGAAAGTAGGTATTAAATGTTAAACCGCATAGGGTTTCGTATTTAAATACGTGTGTATGTTAGTTGACACCTATATACCAATTAAGTGGTAAGATGCTAACGTGATAGCGATACTGAGTCCACTGAAATAAAATCGTATTGTTCCAATATCCTTTATATTGAAAGGCTTGCAGTACGAGTCTGTTATCAGGACCATTTTAGTTAGCAACCTTGCCATTTGTTGGTCAGTATTATAATATATACCAGTACTGAACAAACTTATCCAGTGACGATCTTCCGAGATTTAAAGAACTACAGTAACAAAAAAAAAAAAGTTCACAACCGTCCTATCCGACAAATTGTCTAGATTCACCTCTGTACTTATCATTAGGGTGTTTTTCCAATACTGGGATGGTACAGAAATAGCTAATTTCATGCTTCTAAAAATTTTGCAAATTTTAATTGTTGTTTGTATGAAATTATCTGTGCGAGGTGGCATGGCGTCGCCTTCATTTCCGTTTTTAAATGAAAAGGCTTACTCAATTTGTGCTCGGACTTTTCAAGTCTCAATCAATACTCTTGGCAGCTATCAATAAAATTGCTACTAATGAAGAAAGAAAAAACGGATATTTGTAAATCACAAGTGATTTCAAGAAAAGGTTCTTACAGAAAAGTGTTACTCTTTAATAATATTTATACAAAAACAAAACCAAGCTCTTTAATTTGATTTCACATACATTTATGAAACGTTCATATCAACCATTGAGAGATTGAATTAAATCTTTACATTTAAAACCGGATGTAATCCTATTCTATCTATTCCTATACATCCTAGCCATATCTAAAATCTTCTTTCACAATGAAGTAGTTAAGTCTCTAACGAGTTTAACATTATAAAGTGATTTATATGATTTAAATTATAGAATTATTAAATATTGATGTCACAAATAGATAATAATGCGTCATATTATTTACCATATTTGAATCATCGGAGTGTTTAAGAAACACGTTAGTCACAAACGAAAAGTATTTTCTTATGTGGAAATCTATTTCCATTAAAAAAATTAGAAACCCTAAGTGCGAAATATTTTTCCAAACCGTCAATAGTTCAAAAAGGTTTATTTTTTTAGTTCGTATGTCAAACTCACAGTAATTTATTATTAGGTTTCGTAAGTATAGGATTCTGCGTAGCCCCAGCATTTAATGATAAGCCCTCCATTCCTAGCTTTAAAAGATTCCTTCAATCGAATTTTTCTTACTTTTTCTTCATGCTATCTCTTTTGTATAGAAATTCAAAGTCGTTCTTTTCACGAGTGAGTTAAAAAATAGACAATATAGCTAAAGGTAATAGAGATTTGACTTTTTAGGCTTCCATACAAAAGAAACCTGTACGGAATCCTTCATATAGGTTCCTCTGCCAATGAGGCTATTAAGGGTTTTTTCATCGTTGCAGGAATTTTCACAGTATTGCACAGGGTACTGTAAAAGGTACACTGAATAAACTTGTAGATAATACTTTCATCAGTTTCCAAATTAAATTACACATAAAATTTGTAATATGTTAGTTTATAGTTCCAAAAGTACTTATATTTTACACTGATTCAGGTGCCCATTAGGTATACTTCACTGCAAATTTTCATTGCCAATGAAATTTCACTAATTTTAATTTAGAGAGTGGAAACCATGGAAACTTATTGCTTAAACGTATTCTTATATAATACAGTGGTTAATTGTTTTTCATACTGCTTCTTGAACTTTAATTCATTCACAGGCACATCGAAAGTTTTAGATATCTACATGTAATATAAAAATTTTACTTTTTACGCCATGTGGAATTTAAAAAAAATACACTGCTGATCTTGCAAAATCTTATTTTCATTTTAGGACCAAAAGGTGATTTTGGACCACAAGGCCTACCTGGATTGGATGGTGTTAACGGAGAGTCTGGTATTCAAGGACCGCCAGGATTTCCCGTAAGCAAAATTATCATTCTTATTAACAAAACATTAGAATACAATTGTTTGTAGATTAGACGTCGGAAATTTCAACGTAATATATTAATTTGGAACTGAAAACCTCGTGAATAGGGTCCTATTGTTAATGTCTTCCAGAATAAAACTCAAGATTTATAGGCCTAAAATATTGTTACAACTTACTTTTTTTAAATGCAAAATTAAGCATATTCTTTTCTGTTCATAGGGAGTTCCTGGTCCAAAAGGAGAAAAAGGAGATTATGGAGATATTGGTCCACCAGGTCTCATGGGCCCTCCTGGTTTACCTGGTCCACCAGTATGTTTTTTAATTATGTTAATAATACTACTAACAATCAGGGAGGTCTTCACATCGGTATCTTTGAAACAATGGGGCTCACTCATTTAAAAAAAAACGTATATTTCAATTTAGGCAAAACTATGTTGAGTTTTAAATTTATACGAACTTTATTTAAATGTAGATATATTTTTATCAATTGTAATTTTGTAAATTTTATAGTGCAATAATTTAAAACATTTGTTTCTATTGTGGGAAAATTCTATTTTTAAACCTTTTTATTATTCTTAATAAGTTCTATTAAAAATGAAGACATGAAGACCTACCATTGTAAGTATGCGTTTGTCCAATTACGTCTTATCCTTTTAAACAAGTATATCTTCATATCTCATTATAATAAAAACAGGGTTATCCAGGACAAAAGGGAGAAAAGGGAGAAAAAGGCGAATCGGTGAGTCAAATATTTTATAATTTGTACCGACTTGTAACATAACTGTAGAAAAGAGACGTGACATTATTCTTAAATGCTAACATTTTCTTTGTTTTATTTCATGATGGTGGCACATGACTTGAGCAGAAGTACAAAAAATTGAGACGAAGACAGGTATGTCTCAAACTATTTTTTTTTTCTGCAAATGAAAATTGCATTCACTATATTAAGGGCATTGGAGTGATTTTTTTTTACAATAATATACAACTATTCTTCATGCACCATTCCAACGTCCTAAAAAAACTGAGATCACGTATGCAATATCCATCCTACAAGATTTTTCGTTTTACAGGGTGACGGTACATTTGAAGTCAACGCGGGTGAAGTTGTAAGTTTTCGAGATTGAGAGATTTTTCACTGTGGCACAATCTATAAAAATATTTTTATTTAGTCGAACTATCTTGGTTGCTGAGGGAATGGAGAGGAAAGGGAAGAAATGGAGAAGTGAGTTTGCATAGAAAAAACAGAAGTTAAAATGTTTTGCTGGTTGCGGATAATTTTTCAGTGGGGTAAAGTTTAATTGTTTCTGATGAAAGCAAACGAAGATACAATATAACTTGACGTGGTAACACTATCCTATATTCTAGGTAGACTTTATTCTATGTCGCGTGTTGGTGATATACACTTGCCCGTTCCTCTTTAGTCCTTTTGCAGCCACAGTTTCAAATTATCGAGAAAATTTAATTTATTGATTAAACTAAAATTTTCTATTATCTTGAAAAATATTTATTTAAGAAAGAGAAACATAGTTTGTGTCAAAAAGGATGTATTTAGTGTTTAAGAAACCAGGATATTAATAAGAATATAAATATTGTAGATAATGGGACCACCGGGACCACCTGGACCCGCTGGCGTTCCTGGACTTCAAGGACCACCTGGAATTAAAGGAGATAGAGGCCACGACGGAGCTAAAGGAGATCCTGTCAGTAATTTATAAACTAAAAAATGGAGTATTCAAATAAAAACTCCTCTCAATTACACATTTATTCTACAAATTTATAACTGAAATTCTACTTTCAGGGTGAAAAAGGCATTAAAGGGGATCCTGGTCCAATGGGACTTCCTGTACGTATAAAATTATTTGTCTCACAGATGTATGTATGTATGTGTGTATGTATGTATGTATGTTATGTATGTATCTGGCGTGACTCTCACATTTTGTAACTTTTGCTAGATTGTTAATAAATTCAATAATACTCCTAACGACTAGTTAATAGAAAATCTAGAAGAATAAAACGACCCAGAATAATTTAAAATGTTAGAGTTAGAGAAAGAAAATCTGATGAACGGTGAATGATGAATGATGATAGTCAATTGTCACTTATGAGTAATTTTCTGTTTTAGGGACCAATGGGACTGAGAGGTGAATCCGGAAGGCCTGGCGATGCCGGAAAACCTGGCACCATGGTAAGATCACGGATCTCACGCTCCTAACATCACCGTAATATGCCTTCACCGTGAGTCAATGTACATCAATACATGCTGAATATTGCAACACATGCCAGCGAATAAGACTCAACATTGCACAAACGTCATTTACCTTTACGTTTTCGCTAATTATTTTTTGAGCTGATCTGCGACTTAAATTAACGTGTCTATGATGACGATTTTGCGAACCGCGTTAAGTACTGAAAAGTTTTAAAAAACCATCGATATGTAGATTTTTATATATTGACTAATTATGAAGTCAATTAAATATAAACTTTTCTTGCAATTCTAATGAGTTATCAGTATCAGTATCAGTATCAATATCAGTATCAGTATCAGTAGTGAGCTTCTAACAATAATAATTGAATAATAACATTAATCATGACTCACTATTGCATGAAGCAGTAGTAAGTCCTACCGAAATTTATTATTAACAATCGGCTTAAAAACAGGTTGGCTATGGTGAATCAACTAACGACTAACATGGGATAGGTTGTACCACACACTGATAACGACAATAACCTATCTAGCCCACGTCACCTGGGGGGCTTCCAGAATTTACGTAAAACTACATCTTGAACCGAGAGCATGTGTCAAATGTATCTTCTTCATAGAAGCATAAAGTACATATATTTTATCACGAGTTTTAATGCTGTGCTGCTCAAAAAAATGAGAGTAACATATTATACATAATTATACATATATATCAATCCGCCAAGTGCGTATAGGTATCAAAACTTACACGAGTGTCAGTTTTAAAAGAATTTATACGATTAATTGGAATGTCGAATGTGAGGTTTTGTTGAAAAGAAAATACCTTTATTGAACAAACAATATTTCAAACACCCCAGAGCTAAGTGACGCATAAAAACCTGTATGCACAATGGAGTGCATATATAGAAGTCAATACATTTTTAATTAGGGAAAGCATATCAAGAAATAACATGAATTTAATTTGATCAATTTGAAGACATTATGAGTGATAAAAATATACAATTCGATTATATGTTGCTAGATTGTATGTTAAGGTTATTATGACTATATTATATTAAAATGTCTTTTTCTTCCTTGATTAACGAGATATACGAGTATTCTACGTTTGCACGCTGTATTTAAACAATGTTTAATACATAATAGGATTAATTGAAAAGGATTAGTTACCACCATACAATGGGTCAGAGTAGTAAATGTTGCTTAATTATACCGTTGATGTTGGTATAGCGTGCAAACGGGATAATAGAATAATGGTGAAAAAACAGACAAGGTGTTGAATTTCTTAATTTATTTTGGTCATCATCGACATTATTTATAGAGTATAGCAGCTAACTTGCAACAAAAAATGACATGTCGGTTACACTCGATTACCAAAACATTATCAGATTATTAAAGACTCGAAAAATTCTCTAGCAGTGAATATCAATATTTTTGTATTAACAAGTGTACGATTATAAAAACTTTGTTTCCTTAATAACAAAAAGTTTCATAACTTTAAATATTGCTTTGTTAATTTTATAAAATCTTAAAACCCGAATTTTTTAACATTCTCACGTAATATGGAATTTTTATTCGATATAAATCTGAATCTACTTTGAGGGTTGTAACCCGTCTATCTAGGTGTCAGGATGTTGCACACGTGTGATATATATGACAGTATGAAACTATAACCCGTTTACTATCGAGATTGCAAATGTATATGCGAATTTAAAATAAGTCAAGATTACAGCCTTTTTGACCAGCTATGCGCTCTGTTTACGTCCATTGCGATACCAAGCAATTGATACCTCTTTCTGCTATATTACAGCTTAAATACCATTTTCTCAAATTGACTGTCGTAAAAAAATATAGTTTATGTACTACGTGCATTGTACATTATACTTCTTATTTTCAAACTGTAAACAGAATTTAAGGTCCATTCGTAGTTGAGAAACGAAAAGCAGTACGTTGTTCATTTATAATGGATCAGTTGTATATCAGTCCTGTTTGAGAGGTCGCATATTGCGCTGATTATCACTTAATTTTCTCAGAAGAAACAAGTCTTGATGTCTTTTGAATATTATATACTGGTGAATATATCTATATTATAAATTCAACATATACTTTAACAAAGTAAAGGCAAAAAATTACTGCTACTATACATAGGTATACTTTGCAGTGGATAAAAATGCACCGTATGCTTGTGTGACAATTTTACACAAAATTGCAAAATTGTTAATTAATTATTAATAAAAATTTCTGATTTGAATCATTTGCACCCAAATAATGGTGACAGTTCAAAAGCAACATGCGTCATTTTTAACAAGTCCCAAGAAATGCCTACCATTATCTGACTATCTGAGAAGTTTCATATGTCGCGGGAAAAGTTCAGAGTGGAGTAATCTGATCACTCTAGTATATATTGCACAAGTGCTTTCAAGCTGAGTTCGAAATATAAAATACCTTATTATGAACTCTGAAGGGCAGAAGTGTTTTTTACGTAAATTATAATGGTCAAAGTAATTTCTGACTTTAAAAAACGCCCATTTTCTAGCTTCTTTCTTTTGTCAGTATGCGTACTGATAGAATAAAAAAATGTAATTTTAGATTATTCAAGAAGAAAACTCTCCTAACTTTGCCTAACAGCACTTGAGCAATGGGTAATGAAATCTTAGGTTCGCCCCCTTACCATTTTTATTTAACGAATTTTTAAAATCAGTATAATATTATTTTTATAAGAATAAAACCTTCTGTTGCTTCGCTCTTAACTACATATTATGAAATGTTCAGTTCAAACGAATTATGAAATGATTTCTATTTATTCCTATCGATAACTTAAAATATATATATGTATTTTTTTTAAAATCATTTTCGTCATTTTTTCCATTAACTTTACATTGTAATGTACAGGGTCGACGGAGAATGTGTGGAGTTACGGACGACTCCACACCTGGGAATTTAGAAGGCATTTCTATATTTTCCAATTTTTTGCACCAGTCTCATATTCATATTCAAAAATGTTTTTAGTAGAGTATATAGTTTAAAGTAATATAAACAGAAAAAAATGTCTATCACAAACCCCCTAACATCCTGTTTCCGTAACTCCACACCTGAAAAAAATTTGTTACTCGGCCCTGATACACGGAACAAATTATTTATTGAACCTTTCCTTAACTGTCATCGAATTTTGAATAGGACAATAGTTTTCATATATTTCATTAGTATAAGTATTTTTTAACAAGGACAGCCCTTCGCTGTTCAGAGCACTTAGCCATTAGGTCTTTGTACTCTATCCCCTCAGAGCTACAGTAGAAGTACATAGAAGATATTTCCATTGGTACCGGCTCAGGAAGCGAAACCGAGATCCGAAATTCGAAACTCGTGTCCTATCACCCGAGCCACTGTGACTCTCTATATATTTCATTAACGTTTTTTTAAAATATCAAGTACTTTTCAGAAATATTTTGGAAACTTTGTCCTATCCTAAAGTCGATGGTAAGGAACATTTCGATAACTAATAATTTTCCGTGTAGTTTAAAGATAGACTGTTGTAAGGTTACATATTATTTATTATTTATGAACACAAATATTATAACGTTACGATTAAATAGATAAGTGTTGTTACTTTTGTTTTTATAAATCCGTGATCGTTATAAAATATAAATTGCAACTTTATCGCTATGCCCGAGAAGAAGTTAAATTAATGTTAAAATATTTAACCCTTGAAAAAGCACATGTCGTTGAAAAGAGCCTACTTTACTTTTTTTTAATAAATAAAGGTTATTTGTCAGAACCTTTTAAAATTATTCATTCATAAAATAAAGTTGAATCAATAATAATATGAAGTTCCATCTGAACTGAGTTGACACGCTCGATCCTGTACAATATTCAAATTTAAATTATTCCGTTTGCGCCTGCTCAGAACGGATATCAAGCTATGATGTAAATTACGGTTTATTATATTACGTTCCTTTTAAAATTTTTTTAATGAAATATTGGCTTATTTGAATATGAAATAACTGAAAGGGATATAGAGCTCCTATCCGCGTCGTTTTCGAGGCACGAAAGTACAAAAAAAATTCATATAATGCTAGAGCTTACCTCACCTATTTATTTTATTTAAGTTACGAAATGTAATTTATAAATTATATGATCAAAAAATGACGATGAAAACTATTTACTAGATGGAAACATACACACACGTATAATTTCTTAACATCAAGATAAAATATTTGCTACACTTTGGAATTGATAATTGAAAGAATTGTTCGTATATTTCAAATATTTCACTTTAAGATTTCATACAAAAAAGAGCTTCATAGTAAAATTAATTAGCGCAGTTTTACTATTTTTCCAGCTTTAAATTATTACTTCAAATTAAAAGAGTTATTATTACGGTGTGCATGAATATATCAAAAACTGTTGTCACCAAAATGTCCATTGAAATATTGTCAGTTAAGCGTTTATGACATTCCCTATTGCTAAATAATCATTCAAAAATTTCTTTTTTGTCGATAATAAATTTTTGACATTATAAGAAGAACATTCGACGTAACCGGCTCTGAACGTCTTTTATGAATATTTCAACATGTGATGTGATTTCATATGAAAATAAATGCACTAATGAAACATAGAAATGTTAAAGGTTTAAATTGCTTTCAGAATATATTTTACAATGTGATTATTAAGTGCTGTTAGATGATCTACAGTATAAAGAATCTAAAAGAAAATTATAGGAACATCATTTTTGTTAGGCAATATGTACAGTAAATTGTTTAATTTAAACCCAGACTTATCATTGTCTATGAAAATCGAAGAAAAAGACACACGTTCAAATTATTGAGGCATTGCAAAATTTTTAATGATTAAAAGTACTTGGATTCCTAGCTGTAAATTGTTCAATACCGGACAATGAATGCAACTTGACACTGCCATGTTCATGCCATGTACAATAAAATTTGTTCCAGTGCACTTATATATCTCTCCACTTCAGCATCTTGATTGTGTTATGGTCTTAATTATTTTTCAAAGTTGCTGAAGTACCGTAATCAAATTTTGCAAAAATTTTCCATGCTAATGTTACGTGTTGTCACGTGCTCTTAAAAATTAATAAAACGCAGGAGAATATATAAGACAAATCAATATTTTTTCATACATAACTTTTCTACGAATTCAAGCATTGTTGGGCTATCAGCCGAATTTTTAATAGAATAATCAATTCAATGGCGTCAATAATTTTTTATTAAGGGCATGTGGTAATGACCATAAGAGCAAGTTTATTTCAACTTTACGCTCTCAATAATAAATAATCTTTATTAAAAAAGGCCATTTACCTTCGTTTCATACAGACGGAGGTAAGTAGCCTAGGTGTAGTGGAAAATATTTATAATTGATAACATAAAATTAACGAAACCAAATTTGCTCTTATGGTAAGTAATGCGTGCCCTTAAAATAATAAATTTCGCAGTATAATTGTCAAAATCGTATTACTCCTTTTAAAAAATAGCAAGTGATTAGAATCTTATTCTTTGAGACATTGTATTACTTTGCGAAGTTAAAAAATAGACTCATCCAAATATTTAGCTTTTGCTTGTTAGTACCTTTAAATATATGTACCCAAATATACAGATTATCCAAGAATTCGCGGTACTCTTTTTTCAGAACGTTCTTTTGGGTCGATAAAACACATGACAAACGAAACAAAAATATGTACATATATAATTATAAATGATATGATGATAGGCACAGTGCGTAATATATTTTTGCATACTCATTTGTGTTGATCTTTGTTTTGCATTGCCTGTAAAACCGAATATAAATATTAAAGTGAAGTTATTCATCTTGAATAATTCAATTGAAAAAATAAGTTATGCGTTTATTTCAGTTCTATGATTTTGCAATGCTCAGATTTTGTATGAGAGAAAAGGCTTTATGAAATCCATCCTGTCGATTCTTTAAAATGTCTAGGTGAAACTAAAATTGTAACATATAGAACTTAATTCGATGTATTTTCAACAATCGTCTGTTGTATCATAAAATAAAATTTAGTTTTAAGGAATTAATGTTAGAAACAATGTAGGTAGAAATGTTGTTTCCTGTCATGTCGAACTTCTAGTGATTTTGAGGGTAACATTATATTGTTAATAACGACGAAGGACCTTATATTATACGTATACAGTATAAAGACGTTTTTATATTGATCAGCAATGTGAGACAGCTATATTGAGTCTCAAGAGCATCTGTTTCACAATTGACCTGTACGAAAACGTTCTTGCTGTACAGTAAATGATGAAAAACCAACATTTTCCTAATACGACGAACACTTGATTGTGTTAGCAAATATCCTGGTTAATAAACAGAATGTGCATGTGCTTGTGTTCTTTGCTTTTGAGACGATTATCCTAATACAATAACGCTTTCTTCCTGATAGTTTTGCTTCGCATTTTGTAATGACTCTGATTGTTAAGGAAAAACTTTGGAAATTTCTTTTGAAATAAATTGAATGATAGAGAAAAATATATAAGAAATTAACACGTGTTAATTTGCTGCGACCACAACGGTATCTTAATCGTTGGATCACTACATCGACGCTTTAAACGTTGGAAACATGATACCACACAATACGATCGTGCTCTTCTTTCTGCTTCAGGTGAATCCCTTTCTTATTCATTTCAATTTTTCATTTATAAAACTCTGTACCACGTCACTGCCTTCGCAGATCGAAATCATCGACTAAATATTCGCGATCAAATATGTTATGTAGGCATATTTACTGCCCTTATACTGTCCTCACTGATATATGCTAACCCTGTGCGCCACTATATGTTTGTACATGAGGATGTTATCGATAAATATAGAATGATATTGGGAAGTTTTATGTATCCTAAAGACGTTGGGAAAAATTTTTATTCAGTTCTCTATTTTTGGATTTTGTAGTATGTAGTGTTGGTGGCGTAGAGGGTTAAGGGATACAAAGCTATATGTTGTAAATATAATATATGTTGTAAAATATGCACAAAGACACATACTCGCGCACACATTTTTATATAATCATTTATACCATTCAACGTAAAACAATCTATTCAGGTTCAAGTGTTTTTATTACATTTAATTATACAATATAAATATAGTTTTTGAGTATTCTTTAATAACTAAAAAGAAATATAAGATAAATGCGAATTCATTCAACTGCAATCAGTCATACAAGAAAAAACCTGTAATGTAGATGATTCATGTATCTTTTGTACGAAATTTGATTTTGTTCCCTCTCCCTTTCAGGGACCTCCGGGATTAGACGGCATGAAGGTGAGATTTCGTTGGTTTTGTACTCAGTTTCTTATTACAATAAAATATGCGGCAATGTCCTCTCGACGTATTACTGCAGCATTAGTTTCAAATAGTTCTGTCAATAGTGTGAAAATTTATGTCGAACACGTCCAAATCAAAATTAATCTCATTACAACGTACCAGTAAATTTTCACATAACAACTGTGACTAATTTATTACCTAAATGTTTCTAGCTCTTCTTTCTAATTATAGTTTTTAACTCTTTCACATCTTCTATAATTAGACCATCAACTGAAAATATTTACGTGCAAATATATGTGTAAAATATATGCTTGGAAACAATTAACATGGTATTCCACTTAGTTTAATGAATTTATACTAAATCCTAAACTTAAGTATCACACTTATTAATGTATTGACGTAAATTTCCACGTGATTATTTCATATTGAAAAATGTAAGCCATATAAGTACACCTATACAGATATTTTCATTATTTTAGGGGGCACAAGGAGAACCTGGCACTAAAGGAGAACGTGGAGATCCCGGGCTACCCGTGAGTGTTGACTTAATTAGTATTCTCTTTGTTAAAGACAACTATTATTATTTCTAGAATTTTTACATTTAAAACTCAGATATCGGCTGATTAATATGATGAACTTGACGAACTTTACTCTGCATGTTGATAGAAGAGAAATATTTTTTATTAATTATTTACTCGTGTGAATTAAACACAGTTTTTTTAAATGCATCAATCACGTATAATGTTTCTTAGCTTATATTAAAGAATATAAATTATAAATTACTTTTATAAATTACATCAAATTTTTTTTCTCTAGGGTACTGATGGAATTCCAGGTGCAGAGGTACAGTACTTTCAATTTTATTTCCTAATTGAAAAACGACAAAAAATGTATCAAAGTCTATAGTAAATAGTTGTATTTAACCCTGGTATGCAATTTAATAATCACAGTAAATCCTGACAAATTAACTTTTCCATTCTTTGAAAGAGATTCTTCTTCTAAAATCTATAATATCACTAACTGTAAACATAATATTTATTCTCTGCTCATTCAATTAAATAAATAATAAATTAGTGCAATCTTATTTCTATTAGTGTTCTGTATGTTAGAGAGAGAGAGAGAGAG
>JAUESI010000015.1:4306793-4342747 GCA_032275145.1 Synergus laeviventris | reverse complement strand
CAGATTTTCAATATCTCTATGGAGGAAAATGGATAGTCATTTAGAAAGAAATGTAAATATAAGCTGAAATTATGTTAGTAGATTTCAGTATGATATTTATTTTCCAACCACCACCCCATTAGATACAAAAATTCCTGATTTTTATTCAAGTCAAATTTTATTTTTGAACGATTAATGCAGTGGTATAACAAAAATACAAGACGTTATATCTTTTTACACTCCGTTTCAGATTTAAAGAGAGTAAACTACCGTTAATTTAAATTGGTTACTGACTAACTATCTAAGATACATATAAATTCAACCTAAATAACCTATATATACTAAGTTTGAATAAAGAGATAATTAGGCTGACAACTCGACTGAATTCAATTGAATTCAAGTGACTTCAGGTAAATTCATATGACTTCAAGTGATTTTATGCTATTTCATGTGAATTCACTGACCTCAAGAAATTTCACTGAATTCGAACAATTTATCCAAATGACTTTTTTCGATAAAAAATAATTTTCAGACTTATACCATTTCTAAAATTAAAAAAAACGAACGAAAATAAAAAATTGAAGTCAAACAACGCACAATATAAAAAAAGTTTCTTTTTGAACGCTCTACAAAGTTGGCATAGGTAACAACTTTTTAAGTTTCGTGAAAATTTGAAAATTCAAATTTTGAGCCAAATAACGCGAGATATATAAAGAGGTATAAAATTTAATATAATTAATCTTTCAATAATTCAGAATAGTTAACATAATATTTAATATAATCTCATTGTTTAAAAATGTGTCTGTGTTTGTTGGATTTGTAATTTGTTAGCACGATAATTTTAAAAAGAATTGTTCGATTGGATTGGCCTTTGGTGTACTCTTTTAGTGTCCTAAATTAAAGTCATGTTCATTAGCCAGTCAATTTGGATAAAAATTCAAAAAGTTAGAGCAGTTCGCAAATTGTTGAGACCACTTTTTCTTAATATTTAAAAATTCTGTGTACGGCTGTTCGTAACACGCGAAAAAACGAACAATTAAATTTCAAGCGCGCTCAAACTTGTCAACTATTTATTTGTATCTATTATATGGTGAACAGGTGAAAGTGCAGATTTTTGACTAGATGTTAAGTTTAAGTATAATCCATGATAAGTTTCCCATGTCTCAGCTCAAAGAACTAAAGAAGAAATCGATATTTTCCTTTTCCTCTCGTGTTTTATGACCCCGAGTACGTTTCAATCAGCTTTTTCTTTTCCTTCTGTCTTATAAGAGTTGGTGCTTTTAGTCTAAACGAAATTAATTTAACCTGATCTAGTGTTCGTATATCACTGGCGTCTTGCCCGAGAATTTATACCCACAGCGTGGTGTGCTAGCACTGTAGAACGCTAACTCTAATGTGTGGCTGCGTAAGATGCTACGAGGGTAGCTGTAGAAAGAGGGCAATGAAATACGCGCCTGGAAAGGTTAAGGGAGCACGACGTGCAAGTACTGCAACGGACATTTAGACGCAAGATATAAATTAAGCTTTTACGGTCTGTTTTGTCCTTCTTTCTCATTCCCTACCCCTGTTCGCACAACTTTCATCCAGCATTCTCAGTTTTGCTCATATAGGGAGGTACCAGTTTTATTTCAGTCCAGTCAAGCAGCGTTCATCAGCAATTTTCTGCCTCTCAACCACGATGTATCATCTTTGTTTTATTTTTTTTTCCCCTTCTGCCTCACTCTTAGTTGGAAAACTTTCCGAACTCAAGCACAAAAGCTAGCATATACTTACTTCCTGTTTATCTCTCTCTCTCTCCTTTCTGAACTACCACCACATCACATCACAGAGAGGAAACTGAAGTTTTAAAGAAGAAACATTTCAACGCAATACCGCAATCTACTACTTCGACGTTGGGTATTTTATCCTTAACGATCCTTAATAAACTCTGTTCAGTCGTGAAACTCCGCCCAACCAACTAAGCGGGCGCAAAGAGTGTAAAGAGAGAGGATACGACCCATGCCAAAAATCGTCAAGCGTATCCGAGCCGGAAAATACGCCGCTTTACTTCGTTAACTAACATTTTCCTAACACTTTAGTGCTCATGTCTATTAAGCTAAGCGTTATTAATGATCGCTCACTGATCAAAAGTGTAAATTGAATAGCTTCTAGCATTTAGGTAATTTTCAAGATACATCAAAGCAACGTTGAAAACTCATAAAATCGTCAACTCCACTGTAGAAAAGAAATGAGGGAAAAATCCAAAATGGCGTTAATTTTTTTTTCATTTTGATTTACAAAAATATTTCAAAAAAGGAAAAACACAAGGTTCTACAATATTTTAATGCCCATAAACGGACAAAGATTTACAACCCTGTTAAAATTGATGACTATTGCGTGAAAATTCGAATTTTAAAGCTAGACGATCAATTTTCAACTAAACAGTAAAAAGTGTCACAATTTTGACCCACGCCAATTAAAAGGTCATATCGATACGTTTTAGAATCTGATTTACTGTATATTTTTATCGAGTCAATTTTGACAGCGTTGTGGTTTTTTTATTGCTTTATGCGCATTAAAATATTTATTGACCTTATATGAAATATTTTTGTAAATGAAAATGAAAACAACCCAATTAACGCTTTACTTTCGCACAGTAACGTGCCAAATACAGAAAATCGACTAACTATATTGTAAAATATTTTTAGCAAGAATATGAATAACATACACCCTTAGAACAAGATATCAATCTTGATTGATATTTCTCACCATCAATTAAAAATATCGTTTGCAAAAGAGAAATAAAATTCGTCTGAAAAAACGTCTGAAACTAAGTTTGAAACATTTACCACTTAGTTTCCTCAACTTGTAATCGACTGTAAAACATATTGTTATAAGATTTATTCCCGTGTGTTTGGACTGATGCTGGTAATCGAGATTTGCAAAATACTCAGTTGAGCGGGAAGAATGCCATTAATGGTACCCTGACTGGATATACCTGGAGGAGTAGCTGGGGGCAGAATTAGGAGGTCGCTTCAGTGTCACTGTGTTTCTGGTTTGGTCTCTGTCTGCGAGTCTGTCGTCGTCTGTGTTTTGTGCCCCCCTAGGCTCGTACGTTTCAATTTGTCCCTCTGATGTAACCGCGCGGTCTCATTAGTCGAGGGGTGAAGGAACGATAGCTGGTCTCTGTTGCACCCCAACATCGCCTTACCCTTCTCTCTCGCTTTACAATCAACCTTACTGACACTCCACTCCCACCCCCATCCGTTTTAACTATCCCTTCACAACTCCTACGTCAGTGCTACGTTACTGTACCAGCTCAGTTTTCCTACTATGTCTACTACTTACTGTGAGTAAGCTAGTAAATGCTATAGTAGAAGGTATTCGTCTAGCTTGCTAAGGCAAGGCACGAGCAACAATTACTTGTTCCAGGCTCGTAATTGGTATGCTGGGAACGTAGCTTCCATCCACCTGTCGACCGCCATCCACCATGCAACGTAAGACTTCATCTTCCGTGGGAAACTTTGCCGAGATATACACGGAAACCTTGGTTACCATGGCATTCGCATTAAGGTAATTTTACTCAGCCTCTGCTACCGGTGTTTCCAATTTCGTAATTTCCAATGTATCACGATGCGTGATTTTTGTGGTAAATTTGTTTTTAAGAGTACCATCAAGTAACCACGATGAAAAACTACGAAGGATCAATAAAGTGGCCCTCTGTAGGACCCAGATAGGCCCGCTATATAGCCCACATACTACTCCTCTTAATTTAGAGTTATTAACAGTTATAAGAGGAATCAAAACGCATCTTTAATCGCAAAAAGCATACGTTCAAACTAAAAGTATTATGTTACATTGTTTATTTTGTATTTAACCGTTAATGAATCCAAATTTAATTCCTATACAATAAATATAAAAAAACTCCAAGGTAAAAAAGAACTCTTTTAATTTTTAATAACAGGTTAATCTCCCCTTTAAAGTAATTTTTTGGTCTTTTTTAGTTTATTTTCAATTTAGAACTTTTTTTGGCTGTCATATTTAGTTCATTATCCATTTTTCTCCTTGCGTATTCGCCTTTTTTCACCTATTTCACCTATTTTGGGAATTTATTTATAATAGGAAAATCAAGCTGAAAATATTTTGATTTGATACTTGCAATTTTTAAAAATCTGTTCAATTCTTTTATTTAAATTCTTTAAAATCCTCTAAAGCTGGAAATACCTTGAAATTTTTTTTAATCAATGAAAATTTCTTTAAATCTTTTTAAATATTTTGTAATTTCTACAATTCCCATGACATTCTTTACATTTATTCTCAATATCTTGAAATCGTGTGAGTTCTAAAAGAAATATTTTTAATTAACCTTAAATTTTGATGAATTTACCTGACAGTTTTACTGAATTCACCTTGAATTTGATTAAATCTGTCTTTATTTTTTTGAATTCCTTTGAATTTTGCGAAAATTGAAATATTTACCAATCAATTTTTTATTGACAATAATCCTATTCTTGGGATGTGTTGGGATTATTCTGGGTATTTGAAAAACTAATTTACATAAAAAACCACAACAGCAGGTTTTTTCTTTTTGCTCTTCATGTTGCAAAAACTATCTAATTTTTATAGAAAAAACCTACCCTTTGAGCTTAAAAAAAGTACCCTATCAGCGACAAAAAGTATCCTATATATCCTACATTTTTCTCATAGAGACTGTGCTTGTTCAAGTTCGGTGAAACATACGTTATTGGCTTTCTTCGTAATTTTCATATACTTCTCCAATTACTCTTTTTTCGTAAGGGTGCTTAAATTTTGGAATGTCACTTTAATGGACATTATACAAAGTACATTTTTTCACGCAAAGCTAGCGTCGTGTCTGCGAAATTATAATTTTATCGCGGGAATAAATCACGCGTAGGTATGTCCGGAACGTTTCTCGTATACATCGCAGGATGTTTTCTTGTGGACGCATATATGCTCCACAACACGAGACAATGATTTGCTCTGTGGTTTGGCTTCGAACCCGAGCATGGAATATAGCGAGCAATATAATTACGCACTTAATTGTTTATATACAGCGAGAAGCTGTTGATGACGGGAATCGAAGTTGCACACACTTCTCGTATTCATTTTACTCTCATTTCCGGGTGACTGGTAGCAGAATACTGCGTCGAATTCCCAATGGAGAAAAAAAAAACTTGGTGAATAAACAATAGTAGCGCGGTAACAAAAAGGTGGGAAATTATTCAAGTTATATAGGTACTTTCGCTTGAAGAAATTATTAACCTTCTTTATCCAATTAAAATTTTTTAATTCCTCAAAAGCAAAGTTAAATTTTTCCACATTACAAACAAACTCCTTCGTACTCATTTTCTTTGATCTTTTACAGTTTTCTTATTTTGTTAGCCAAGAAAAAAAAATATCTTTAAAAATGTGAGCTTAAGTACTCGTAGTAATTACAATTTTATGACCATAATACTCCATTTATAGACCAATAGAAATAATTTTTAGTAAACAACGAGAATAAACTGCTCAAATTTTTTTCGGATTTGGAATTAAGTAGGAGGGATCGTTGCCCTCTAGTATGAAAAAAACTGTCGCCATGCATTTTTGGACCACCCTAATATGACACAGTTGGTAAGTCCGACATTAAGAGAAATTCGGGGTTCTCGGTGCATCAAAGTTAAAATGAAAAGAACTATATCACTCGATTCGCCATATTTGCATATCGTCAAAGCATCTGAATGCATAAATACTATGTTGGAATGAGCAAGCAAGATAAATACTCTGAAACGAGTCCAGTCGGTACTTGAGCAAGCCCGTTGATGTTCAATTATGCTTTAAAGTTTTCTAAAGCAAGAGGAAATGAGAGGGTTTGAAAAAAAGGCTGAAAGGTTGAAGGGGTGGGATGGATGGATGCGTTGGTGGGGAAGGGAGATGTGTGTGGAATGTACGGGTATATACATGTATATTCACCGTGCGTCTTTTTTAAGCTCCATATCTCGTTTACGCATCTGCTGCAACGACAGCACTACCAGCTGACTGTACACTTAAGCACCTTTATAATAGAACGTGGGTATATACTGTATACATATATTCTTGTCTATCAAGAGCAACCGCTCTCAGCCGCAGACAAGGGGAATCCTCGTCCATTTACCGTGAAACAACCCGTTGTTACCCCGGAGTCTTTTCCACGTGGGAACGCGAGAGTTAATTACCACCAATCCGGAGAAGTAATTTATCGGAGGGTTTTAGCTGCCGGGGATGCTCTGGTACATTTACTTTGCGGGCTACGCTGAAATTCCAAAGTACCTCTGTCAGCCACGGTAAACAACAAATAAAAGAAATTCAATCAAAGATCTAACACGCTGGTATTTTCTGATTATTATGTTATAAAATGAGATAGGAAAAGAAGAAGAGAAAAATTGCTCTGAAGTTGTTTGAAGAATTATATTACAGTTGGGACATTTAATTCAAATGAGTGAATGAACACATGATAAAAAAGAAAATCTTGTGTTTAGTTCTAACAATTATTTAAATCATTATGGAAGGAAAAAAAAAATTGTCATTAAATAGACTAAATTAGACTATGCCGACTAGAAAGAAAATGTGTTTTTCAGTAGAAAATTCAGTGTTTGGCCAGATATATGTTTTAAAACAGAAATTAGACCTATGTGTTGATAAAAATAGGATTTGTACTTCAGTGTAGTATTATTTTTCGAAAGCGTAAACCTGTATTTTCTATTTCGAAACTCGAGAAAGTAAATATTATTTTATGGATAAAGCATAAAAATAAAATAATAGAATAGGAACTGCAGCGTTGAGTAAGACAGTTGTTAATCAAAAAGGAATTTAACATTTTCAAGTAAAAAATATAGATTGGCTGTAACGTATACATATACTCCTTTATGTTTTATCAAATATATTCGTTGAATAAGTGTAACATATGCATGCATCGCCTGAAATTTTCAGAATTCCTGCGTGCTTCGCAGATGAAAGCTTCTATTCTCGAAATATGTCGGGATACGCTATAGAGCAAAATTATTAAACTTTCACAACTTTACTTCCAAAAGTAGTGAAGTTACAAACCATGTAAATATTTTATAGAATTTACAAACAAAATCACAGCTGTGCCAGTAAAATCTCATGTAGAACTTTGGCCTTAATCCGAGCCATGTCGAGTCAACTTTTCCTTTATAAACAATTAATTACATCAAAGCGAACATTTTTAAATATATGGATAACGCTGAATTCCGTTTTCTGGTGATGTGAAATGTTCATATCTATTTCAGAGCAATGGAAACACAATCATCTAAAGAATCTCAGTAGCATTAATCATGGAATCATTGTACGTCAGTCACTCTTCCGGAAATAGTAGATTGCACCCTGTTGGTACATTCTGTCATTTTGGCTTTTGCATAATCAAGCTCTGTGCCTGAATAGTTGGAATCCTAGAATCAAATTGCACTGGACAAAATTATTCTATATCTGACTGGTAGTAATTACAAAAAGTATACATTTTTAATAATTTTATATCTAGGTAGATAATTACATATATTCTGTAGAAGAAAAATATTGAATTCTATCAATTGAATTGTTCGGCAGTATAGCTGATTCACATTGGCTTCAAGTTTCAAACGTCTAGTCTGACGATTTTTTAAAAAATATTTATTGGAATAAAATATACAAATAAAAGTTTCTAAAGTTCTCAAAATTTAAGATTTTTGTTTATTTACTAGCAGAAATTCACCCGGCTTTGCCCGAAACTTTAAAGAGACTTAAAGTATTTCAAAGATTTTAAATTTAAAAGGAGGTTTTCAGAAATTTCGCAAGATTTTAAGAGATTTTAATGAACTCCAAGGGATTTCAGATTTAAAAGAATTTCATGTAATTTTGAGGGATTTAAAAGGATTTAATTTAACGTCCTTCATATTAGAATTAATTCCTTGAAATTTTTAAAAATCACTTGAAATCTCTTAAAATCCCATGAAATTCCTTAAAGTCACTTAAAATCTTATGAAGTCCCTTAAAATGTACTAAAATCTTCTGAAATCTCTAAAAATCTCTGGAAAATATTTTTGATAGCTGTGTCTGACTGTTTTACAATCGTTTAAAATCTTCTTGAAATACCTTAAAATTCCTTGAAATTTCTTAAATACATGTGATATCTCGTAAAATCCCAGACAACGCCATGCAAGTTTCTGTTAGTAAAGAAATAAAAATAAAATGATTTTGGGAATTTTTGTTGATATTCTAAATCCAATAAATGCAAAAATAAAAAACAAAAAAATCTTGGTTTTCGGAAGTCTACGTTAAAATGATAAAAATATTTTGCATACATAAATGAATTGTACAAAGTTTGACTGATGATCATACATCTTCAATTCTAAGATTTACCTCGATTATTTGTTTGCTTCAATTAAAATTTTTAACTTGTTTAATTAGTATTTTGCGAATCTTCTATTAAAATTCATATTCATGAGAAAATAATTCAATTACTCTTTGATTCATCGAAGTCTGTGTCACATTTCGCTAATAATTGTTACTAATGACAAAAATAATTACTTTCAGAAGCAATTAACGGAGTACACCATACCAAAATTGATTGTTGCATGGACGACTGAGTTTATCGATTTATTAACGAGTTTCATAAATCTTGTTCATGCGTAAATTTGTTGATAGACAAACTAAATATTGCCTGCTTGCAGTGTTTGACATAAAAAGTTACTCTTTTTTTTAATACTGTAACGCGTTACAATTTTTTTTTGTAATGATACTTTTAAGCGCCCGTTGTAACTAATGGCCACATTTTTTAAGTAACATTATTTTTCTGTAGTTTATACACTAAAACAATATGATTCTAGAGGAAAACGGAATGAAATATTGAAATAAAATAAAGTGAGGTATTGGGAGTAAATTGAGCGAGCGTTGAATTCGTTTATCATACGACTCTCGATTGGTGGATAAGAAATCTGACGTGCTTGTGCATTTACTACAGAAACGAGATGCGGGTGGATGGTAAGGGCGCAAAAAGGGGTTCGGGGATGTGGGTTCGTAGGTCGATTTTACACGGACAAAGTATAATCCCTATGCATGAGGTTCACTGCCGCTACAGCTTCTACAGCTTCTACAGCTTCCTAAGTACACAGATAGGTATTTGCATTTTGGTCTTTGTGCCATAGTGCGTCTCTGTTGTACGTTGGGTGCCATGCTGGCACGTTGGTCTTGCATCGTTCTAAACCGCATTGCGGTTTCTCAGTCTAGCTATTTTTATAATCTCCGGATTGAGTTTTTATTCGCAATTCTTTTTAGAGTCTAAAAAATCAACATCAGTCTCATCGCGCACTTTCCGCGCGGCTCGCTTCGCTCACAAGTATCAGCGCGCCTCCCCGCTGGAATTAAGTAAAGAGACAGCAAGAGATAGAAATTTAGGGATAGAAAGAGATAGAACTTTTCTATCTCTTGCACATATCCATTTTGCATCCCCAAAACGCTATCTTTCTATTCAAAATTATATCCTCGAGTCCGGTGATATCTATCTCTTCCTATCCCTTAGAAATAGAAAAGTATAGACAAGAGTAGGCGAGAGATAGGAAGGAATAGAGAAGAGAGGATTGAATGGGACAGGAGTGAATTAAGATTGAAGAGGAAAGAGCTAGACAGGAATAGGTGAGAGATGGAAAGCAATATAGGAGTGGGGATTGTAAGAGATAGGAGCGAATTGAGATTGATAAAGAGATAGAAAGGAATAGACAAGAATAGGCGAGAGGTGATTGACAAGGAGACAGAAAGAGATAGAAGCGAGTTGAGATTGAGAAAGAGATAGAAAAAGATGGACGAGTATAGGCGAGAGATAGAAATGTATATAGAAGTGAGGATTGACAGAGATAAGAGCGATTTTAATTGACAAGGAGATATAGAAAGGGATAGAAAAGAGAGGATTCAAAGGGATAGGCGTGGATGAGGATTGTTATCGAGCTAGAAAGAGATAGACAGGGATAGGCGAGAGACAGAAAGGGATAGCAAATCTTTATCCCTTTCTATCTCTTTACTTACAGTAGGGCTGCGGCGCGCGTTTCGATCGTCGCGCTTCGAAATATTTAGTCAGCGCTCGGTGTTATATATTGTGCATGTGTAAATTACAAAATTTGTTTTTTAATTCAGAAGAAAAGAGAAAATTATTTACTTTAGGTTCTATCAACATTATGGAACACATTCTCATCAGGACACTCGCGCTTGTTTCTACTCACCATGTAATAAATTTAAATATTTAAATAACAAGTTTTAGCACACTTAACTAATTAAAAAAAAGACGCGCAATTTGTTCATTGCGCTTCGCGATCTGGAATATTTCGTCGTCGAGTTTCCATGCTTCATATTATTTTTGTGAAATTTTCTCATACCTCACGTTTTTGGGTGGGCAAATTTAATTTACAAAATTTTTCAACAATATTTTTCACGATTAAAACGAAAACTACTTACCCTATCAAAAAATGGTTAAGGGAGAATTTGTATATCTTTTTAAAACCAATAGTTATATTTATTATCAATAAAATTATGTTTTTATCGAAAAAGTCGTAAGGGAAAATCGATCGACTATTTGGGTACTATGCTATGAATACAAGTACATATAATTTGTAAATTAAAAAAAAGTGGTTTCAAAAATTTTCGAAATGCTCCTACTTTTGGAATTTTTATCCAAAATGGCTGGCTAATGAACTTGACCTTCATTTTAGGACACTAAAAGAGTATACAAAAACCAATCCAATTGGCAAATTCTTTCGAAAGTCATCGTACTCACAAACTAAAAATCTATTCACAGAGCCATTTTTAAAAACATCTTTTTAGGTTCAGGGGTCTTCCATAATCCACATGACCCAATTTTTAATACTTTAGACCCGCCCCCTCATGTGGGGTACCGTGGTTTTTTCCTTGACCCCCCCCACCCTAAAGTGCCACGCGGTTATTAAAATTTTTTGTAAAACGAAAGGAAAATAAAGAATCATGAGGGTTATTTATTTTATATTTTTTTAAGAAATATACAAAATTTAATATTTTGAAAGTAACCTAAAAGGACCTATCATTATCCAGATTCGTCTCTCGTTTATCCAAATGCAAGCTTCTATCATGTAATTAGATATCTAGGTATTATTGGACTGATCCACCGTTTGAATGCAATTCCAACTGGATATAATGAAGGTTTACTTTGAGTAAAAGCGTGCAGAGAAGCCTTCTAGGGATGCGTTGAAATATCGATAATAATAATTAACTGTAACTGGGATTTGATTCAGGTTATGGTTTCTATGAAAGAGGCTAATTGAGTGAAAAATTAGCTTTGCTCCTCTAAAGTGAACCTCAGTAATAATTAAAAGAATCGTTTTCAAGCATTATGATTCAGATTTACATAATTCTTCAAAGAAGTGTAGAATGGAAGTTTCTCGGCTTCTTTTTGAAATTATTGATCCTGAAATATCAATTATTTAACTTTGTCATTAGTAGTTTTTAAAATGCAAGAAGACTTTCTACGCTTTTTGGGGAAAATTAGAATTTTTTCTGTATGTGTACTTCTAATAACAATTGAAATTTCTGTGATTTCTAACAAGTTATACTGCTGATTAGTTAATGGTCGACATGTCGGCTTGCTGCATCAGTAAATTTTAGTGAATTCTTGTAACTGCATCGAATTGAAAGTACATATATACTCTCTGTGCATGTACATAAACATGTATGTTGTATTGATTAGCCTCGAATTCATACAAACACATCAGTGGAAGTTCACTGATTTTTGGTGAATCTCTTTTAAAGATTTCATTCAGTGAAAATCCACTGAGAATCAGTGCAAAGTCACTGAAATTTTCACTGATTTCCAGTAGATTTTTCGCTTATTTAAATCGTGAGAAAAGACTCACTAAGTGGAATTTCACTGATTTTTCACAGATTTAAGTTTAGAGAGAATGTATTAGAATGTATTGGATAAAAACTCCAAAAGTTAGAGCATCTTGAAAATTTTTAAGACCACTTTTTTTTTATTTACAAATTCTATGGATACTCATAGTACTTAGAAATTGGATCAATTTATTCTTATACATTTTTTTATAACAAAATAATCTTCAGACTTGTAACATTTCGCAAATTCAAAAAAACGAACGTAAATTAAAATATAAGGGGGTCTTCTAACATGTCGCTAACTTTGGACTCAAGCTTTTTTCAAAAAGTTTTTTTATTTAATTATTACAGCCTTTTTAAACTGGAAAGAGTTGTCGAAAACAAGTTTTTCCGTTGAAAGGTTTGCTATTTTTGAAATTTGAGAATTTTCAAAAAAACTCGTGTCTAAAGGTAGCCAACGTAACAACAATTAAAGATATTGTTTGTTTTTTGTGTCTAAGGAAACCAAAATCTGACACTCTTGCCACAAAGTCGACTCTAACCTTTTAGCAATTGTTGAGAAAAAAATTTGTATTGACAATTTTTTTGTATTTGAAGGATGTATTAATAAAATGCAAAAAAAATCATTCTTTATGGTGAACTGAACCGAGTGTGATGAGAATTTTTATCCAATTATTGATTCAAAAATATTCTGAAAAATTAACTCCTCCCCTCTCTCTTATATTAATTCGAAGAAGAGAGTAGCCATTAGTTTAAATACATTTTTTCGGATGCCGGTTGAACACTTGAGTATTTGACTTGGACGATTTTGCTTTAAGAGCAAGACTATTCAGAAATGTAATCCAAGTGGCGTGGATATAGAAAGTCAGGTTTGCGACAACCTGGATGATCGAAAAGAATGAGAAACAATGGAGACAATACGTTGAAATGAGAAAGTTGGTTTGCATTGTCGGACAACCGCTGCAGAATTCTGTCTGTGAGGGATGTTCACTCGCCCTGTCGTCTGCTGAAAGAATTGTAAACCGCCGGATGAGACCCACAGTCCGGAACACAGCCTCCTCTTCTTCCATCTACAATACATTCTCTCCCTATTTTTATCAAAAAGAGGACGTGAAGCAATTCGTCACCGTTGTGTTGTCTTCTGAACAAATAATATCAGAAACATCTCGACAATCTTGCATACGTTGTTGTTGCAAATCTAATTGGCTTTTAAATAACTTAAAGTTCTAAAAAATGCACCAGCTTTCCAAAAATTATCCGCGAATTTTACTTCAATAATTTTTTTTTCTAGAACTTATAGTACGTTGGGCAAAAACATAAAAGAGGAAAAATGCCAAGTCAACCAGTTCGTTCGTGTAGAGCTAGAAAGATTGTTTGTCGAATAAGGAAAGAAACTCGAAGTAAGCGTTCTCTTCTTGCAGATCTCGAATTTCAGTGTTGGCAAGTCCTCCCGCGAGGATCGTTACTTAAAGGTTGGTACGAATTGGTTACTTTTGGTCTACCTCAGCATTACAGTCGAATTGGCAAAAAGCAATCGGTTCTCGTTTACTTTGCCGTTCCCTGCATTCGAATTTTAAGTGTCCAGAGAGACAAGTCGAAATTTATGTATTTGTCATTTAAAAAACACCTGAAATTTAGTTAAAATATAATTCAAAAGTCTGCCCTCTACGAAGGGATATCTGTTGGCTAACTTATTAAAAAGTTGCACTTCACCACGGTTTGACCGACTTTGCCCAGACTTAGCTTTCGTGTTTTATGAAAAGCGAGGAGCATCGAGATGAAAAGGATTTGCCCGGGGCATCAAAAAATTTCCGGACGTGAATGAGAATAGTAATTATAAAAAAATTTATGATATATGAGATACTTCCTAGCCTATTATAGGTCCTCTCTAGAAAAGGTTGTTTATCGAAACTCTCGTACATTGTTGTTTAAAACCTGATTGACTTTTGAATGAGCTAAAGTTGTATGAAGTAAAACAAAATAATTTCATACATTGTACTAATACAGACCAACCATAATCAGAAATTACTCAATAATTTCTTAACGGTTTACTTACATAATGTCTCAATTAATTTGAGTTTAAGAAAGAAGGTATTCTTTGACATAATGGGTCGTTGAAGGGTATTTGAAATGCATGGTTCAGAATATCTTAAACAATGGTCGGGGTCCGCTCACTTGAGTATCGCGTCCTTCTGAAGTACTTCGAAAAGCAAAGAGCGCACGTTGGTCGTGACGAGCCCGAGTCCACCCTCAGCTCTCGACATCAGGATGAGGATCTTTGGAGCTGCACACTTCTGACTACCATTCAAGAGACGAGACAAACGTTTGGCAACCATCTGTGCGTTACGTCAACATCACTACCTACCCCTTCAAGCTGAAATAGACCACGTGCTCCCTGCTATTAGAAAAATATTAAAACGTCAAGCTGCTCGTTTCACTAATCGAATCCGATCTTGACTGAAAGCTTCGTTTTTACAGTCATGCGAAATATCACGCTTCAAAACACGAGCTTGACGTTTTCCTCTTAAAATGGAAGAGGCGCATGAGATTTATTAACAACGACTACATTTCAGGGTCGATTAGAATGTGGTCGATGAAATATTTTTTTCATTCAAAGAAGTATTTTTCTGATAGAATATTCTTTAAACAAGAGAAATATGTTGTTAACTCTAAAAAAGAAATATAAATATAACTGCAGCGCTGCTTCAAGAAAATAATCATTACATATGAGTGAATATTTCTTAGTACTACGTTCTCTTAAAAATTTTTATCAATAATTTGAGAAATTTTTTCAATGTAGAAAAATATTTCTGTTTAACACATAAATGTGTTGTCTTCATATTTCTTCCATTCAAAGAAATATAATATTGATCTTAAGAAATATTTATTCGAGTCAAAAACAGAATTCCATAAATCTGGGCACTTAGTTTCCAAGAAACCATTTCATTGGCTTAAAATAATTCACATTTACAAGCAAAAAATATTTATTTATATTAAAAAACTTATATCTAAAGAAATAATTTCTTTGAATCAATACCTGAGTTTTTGGAATAAACACAATATTTAATTATATTAAGTAATAAAACGCTGTAACTCGAAAGAAGTGTTGCCAAAGAAATGCATTTCTTTGAATAAAAACATTACATATTCCTATACATGTCAATTTTTCTCATCGTAACGCTTTGGTCCCTTTTGGAAGTAAAATTTGCTCCTTTTTTATTCCTTATTATGTAATATTAAATGACAAAGGACACGTTGGTTGTTTTTCGAGAAGGGGAAAGAGAAAAAGGTTCAAGCTTCTCATATATTACCGGAAAAGGTGCGGTAGAATAGAATATTCTTGAAGACTTACTCTTGACGAACGAGTCTTTTTTCTCATTCCTTGTCTAAATGACCTCTGGGGCATTCACCCACGTTTTACTATGCTTACCCTCAGTCTCTTTTTTGAGAGCCAATTTTACTTTGAATCCAACTACAGAGTTTTTATATAATGCTAAGACGGAAGTAAAATTTCAGAATTCAATAATTGAAGAACCGGAACGGTGCGTTTGTTGTGGGGTAAAACCGAGAAAAGAATAAGTCATTCATGATACAGATACTGTTCAAAGAAAATTCATCACAAGGTATAAAAAAATCAAGAAAACCTGTGAAGCGTAAAATAAAAAGATGCCTTAATAAACTCATGGGCTTTCCTGCATACACACACTTTATATATATATATATATATATATATAAAGACTCAAAAGGGAGATAGTATCTGCAGTCTACAAATGCCTGAATGCCTGAACGATAGAATAGGTGCCGCTCTGGCGCCTTGGCTCTGTGCCCTGTCTTTTTTTTCTTTTTTTTTGCCGTAAAATCTTCAACGTATTTGTTCATTGGAAATATTTTCCATGACAGGAGAAAATGAGAGCAAATAAGTCATTTACTTTCTGACGTCCTGCATTGATCCAAAAATGCAGCCCAAACATTTTTTTCAGGCTAGATGGTAACGATACCTCTCATTTAATTTCAAATGCAAAAAAGTCACTTTGATATCAGTGTTTGACACCCCCACGGTTCCTTGAAAGCTACCCTTAAAACTAAAATTGTCAATTCTTCATGAAATCGACCCTTTTGGACCCTGTTGGTCTAATGGAATATTTATTAACATTTTTGAATTAATTTGTAAATATTTAAACAAGTTTCGTTTGTTTAAATTGAAATTGTTAAATACACGTGTTTAATCAAGTCTTGATGCTGGTATTAATAAGCACATGTAATGAATAAATTAAAGTGAGCTTTCAGCATCAATCTACTCAATTTAGATCTGTAAGAGGATTATAGAATTAAAGTTTAAAATTTGTTAGAAAGCAGAGAGTAGGAAGAAAAGTGGTAAACCATGAGTTCGTTCAAGGGAATATAAAATTGGTTTACATTAAGAACGCGAGCAAGAAGTTGACATACAATTTTTGATAGAAAGGGGTGCCTTTTCTTGCAACCTCACTGGCTGTCAAAGGGTTATAATTAAAATTTGGAAATATTTTTGGCTTTGTTTCAGGCGGGAAGGCCTCGTACGAAATGCAAGGACCGAATTTCGTGACGGAACCTGCTTCGCGGGTGGAATTTACTAACGTGAGTGGTGGCAGAGTGGACTGCATCGTTAGAGGAAATCCCGAGCCAACTGTAGATTGGTTGGCTGCGGATGGCGGAAGTGTGGTAACCATACCAGGTATCAGACATGTCCTAGGTAATGGTACCGTACACTTTCCAGCTTTCGAGGCCGAGGCGTTTCGCCAGGATGTGCATTGGGCCATATATAGGTGTTCTGCAATCAACAGCGTCGGTGCTGTCGTAAGCAGAGACGTCACTGTGAGAGCAGGCAAGTATCCCATATATATATATATATATATATTCTATTCTATGCTATCCTGTTTTTTTGTTGGCCTAAAACAAAGTTTTGTTGAGCCAATAGAACTGCTTAGTTAGACGAATTATAGATACGCAACCACGCATGTGTGTTCACGTTCATGTCCAATATGGCGGATTCTGCTGTTCTCAGCTGTTCAGTAGTGTGTGCCTATACCCGGTTATTTATTAAACTTTAAAGAAATGGTAGCAAGAAAATATAGAAAGAAAATATTGTTTACTAATTCATTCCGTTGTATAATATATAAAATTGAATGAATTAGTAAATGACTTTCACATACAAAGCAATTCTTTCTTATATCTCATTTGGGTTTTGAGAATATAAAAAGTATTTTCTTTTCTAAAAAATACCGAGAAAAGTATTTTCTCAGGCTAATTAGAAATATCCTTTTCGAAACTCCGAATGTGCGCTTCACTGAGTTATGTGTTTTTATGAGCGACGACGAAGTCTTTTTATAATACAGATAGATAAACACTTTCAATACTACATTATTCGGGTGTGGAGGTTGTAGACATTTTTTAATTAATTTTTTAGCGTGAATCAAATTCCCCTCTTCGCAGGAAGAGGAGAGAGTTTGTTACAC
The DNA here is from genome assembly GCA_032275145.1 of Synergus laeviventris. Classification (NCBI taxonomy): domain Eukaryota; kingdom Metazoa; phylum Arthropoda; class Insecta; order Hymenoptera; family Cynipidae; genus Synergus; species Synergus laeviventris. The sequence goes on along the minus strand of JAUESI010000015.1, from coordinate 4,325,414 downwards.
GAAACTAAAACACAAGCTTAGAAACATATGTTTGAGTAAAATTTCCAATTACCTGATGAGATTGTAGTTTATAAGATATTATTAGACTCCTAATACAAAATTAATAAGGATGATAAGATTTTTTAATTATGTAAAGCAAACTTTAAGCAATAGCTACTTAATTTTAAAAAGAGACTTATATTTATTTTATTTAAAATAATTAATTCCCTTAATTCGTTTTTCTTCATTAAAAATGTCTCCGCTTCTGAGATTAATTGAAGCTTCCTTTTGACAGGAGTACTTTTATCAGTATTTTTGATAAATATTCAAGGAGTAGTGAATTCACCGTGCAAAATTATTCAATCAGGTACCTGAGATAATGATCAGATTTGGAAATAATAAACTTTCTCGTTTCGTCCATGCACAATGCAATAAAAACGTGAAGAAACTTTATTCTCAGTTTTCAGCAGGGAAGTACGATCTCTTGAATGTTTCTTGCAGTACCAATGTCTTATAGTGACAGGGGATTAATAATGAGAAACGAGGTAGGTGAAAACGAAAAATTTGATTCCACTCTTTCGCCGTGGTTAAGTTTCCCAACTGCATTAATTATCTCCATCGATCTATACTTCTTAATTAAAGTCAAAGGTTATAGCCTGGCCGTCGGTTACCCGTCAAGTGCGGCTTCTGTGAAACTACCACAGGAATTAAAGGTCGAAACTTTTGCCGTAATTATGTTAGAAATTGAGTTTGCGCAAAAATAAAGCGACCTAAGTACCGCTGGCAATGACACTCGAAACCTTCGTTGTGCAGAAGCGTTCACAATTTTCATCTTTAATTAACGTAATCGCAATCAGCCTGGTCTTTTCATTAAAAACTTTTCACCCATTCACGACAAAAGGATGCTTCAAAAAAATTAGAAAATTACCCTAAAGATTCCATTGGGCTGCACACTGTTGTCAATGGTTGTAACGTTTTCGCGCAAACTTGTCTAATAACGCTGCTATCACATATAAAGAGCAAAGTTGTAACTTTCTAGACTAAAGATCAACTTTGCCCACAAAGAAATAATTAAGAGGTGAGATATGAGATCGATCGAAAATGCGCACGCGTACGTGACCAGAGTTAAATATTCACCAAAATATATTTCTCGGTTTGAAACCATTTCTGTACTTGGAGACAAAAGAAGTTGAAAAATAGATGCAGAAAATGGGATGGGAAATAATTTAATACGGGAAAGTGTATCCGTAGCGTTTAGTCCAAACTATTTAATATGAAGCTAAGATAAATACCTCGAAGTTATTGATAATTTATCACCCATATAGCCAGGAAGATTTCTTTTTTAATTTTATTAGCAGCTCAGATTACTTAGTCAAAGTTTTTCCGGTGTATTTTCCGGCTTCATTTAGTAGCGGAGACACATACATATATATGTATACAGGGCGGTAAAGATGAGCCAAGAGCTGACATAGCAGAGGATCGGGGTATGAATTCAAAAAGCTATAAGTTGCAGTGTTCGCGCAGTGATTCATGAGCGTGTTACATCGATAAGGAAACTTCCGCTTCGTTTACTCAGCCGAAACTTTTTTTGTAAAGGTTCCGGCACTGCCATTCATAACTTCATAAGTTTACAGGCTAGAACTTTGCGAAAATGCAAATTCAGCAGAAACCTTTTAGATCCCGAAAAATGAGTGACTTTACTGTGACTTTTACTTAAAGAAGGCATCATCTATGCGAATGCTGACGCTAGGAATACTTCAAACTTCGCAAATAGATTTTATATTGATTTTTAAACACATCTGAATATCTGTTCTCCAACTTTTACTCACAAGAAAGGTTATCCGCCTCCGATTTGATTCATTCTGAAGTACCATATGTTCTAGAGCACTAAAAAATAAGGTACACGTATTTTTTTATAACTTAAAAAAAATGTAATTTTCGTCATCAGCTCAATAATAATCTCGCATTCAGTGTATAATGAAAAAATGCAGAGAGGAAGAAATAGAGGAGAGTTTGCTAGCAAATACATAAGGCTGATGTTCTGAGTCAGGGGGTGAAGACTGGTTAGGTGAGGTGGCAAAGGTGAAATCTGGGGGTGGTGCAACGACAGGGGGCGGTTTAGATAGGTTGGGTTTAAGTCAGAGTAGTGCAGAGGAAGGTATAGTGCTATAGGGCTTGCAACCCGTTTCGAGAGTCAGCGAAGCGAGGCACTCAGACTCCGGAATGGGGTAAAAACTCTGTGAGTTTGCTGCTCTCCACATCCTGGCCTCGGTTACGCGGCAACCAAGCCAAGCATAAACTCGAAAGACCTTTCGTATATCAGAGTAATATTTATAAACCGTGAAATATGTAAAAGAGACACATTCCAACCATCATTTAAGATGCAGAGAGCAACACAGTTTTTTCGGTCTCTCGATTAGAAGGATGATGCTGTCTCGAACGATGAAATATTTTATACCTACACGAATTCACCAATTCTCCTGCAAAATCTTTATAAAGAGCTTAAAATTCTTTTTAAATCCCTTGACAATTGTTAGGGGCTTTAAGAATGCTTCAACTTTCTTTATGCATATATTTCAGTGGTACATCAGCGATACGGACCGGAAGTGCAAAGTCCTGGTGGTTTTCTGAGCAACAATGTACTTATGCGGTGCAACGTACCAAGTTTTGTTCGAGACCACGTCACAGTTACATCTTGGCTTCAGGAGCCATCTTTCAACATCTATCCCTCCACTATAAGCGGTATGTTGTCACTGAATTAATTGAGATTAATCCGAATACATCGGTATTTAAAATTGATGAAAAATAGGGAAATGGTATATATCACTGAAACTACCAGACATTATGAATATTCAAAGCTCCGTTCAAAAGAATTAAGCAATAAATAAAATTTCGTCTGCTTGCAGATGGCAAGTATCACATGCTGCCAAGCGGAGAGTTATTGATAATCAATATATCCCGGAGTGATGTTCAGATGACCTACAGATGCAGAACGCATAATCGATTGACTCAAGAAACAGTCGTCAGTAATAATTTTGGCAGAGTACAACTGACAGGTAAGTTCAGCAACAAAGACTCCAGAAAGTTATTCGCGTATGTTGCATTATTGCCGAGGGACCTCTATAATCTCCTACAAGCTTTCCCAGTATTGAATTATTCCTTACTTAAGGAAAACATGCTGCTAATGAAAATATCACATTACTCTCTCAGGACAATATCCTTTCACTTTAAAGTGATTATAAATTATAAACATTAAAATATATGCTTTTAAAGATATTAATTTTCTTAAAAACTTAAAAAATGTCAATTAGTTCAAATGTTGAATTAGTCTAAAGAACTATTTAAAATTTGTCTTGGATGAAAATCAGGAATTTTTGTGTTTGTTAGTCTCAGGAGATGATGGTAGGAAAATCAATATTTTACTGCAATCTACTAACATAATTGTAGTCTAAGCAATGTTTATACTGCCTTCTAAATGATTAATTTCACTGAAAATTATATTTCTCAAGTAATTATTCGAAAACTTTCGAGGGCACGGCTATTCACAGTACTCGAAAAAACAAACAACTCAATTTGAAAAGTAGATAAATATATGCAGAAAAATACACTGATTAAATATCGAGCGCGAAGCCCGTGTGTTCGAATTTTTCAGTACGATGAATATCAATTATTACAACTTCTAAATTAAAAAAAAGAGATCTCAAAAATTTTTAAATGCTCCAACTTTTTGAATTTTTATTTAAAATGGCTGGCTAACGAACTTGACCCACATTTTAGGACACTAAAAGAGTATACCAAAGGCCAATCCAATCCGTCAATTCTTTCGAAAGTTAGCATGCCCACGAATTAAAATTCTACAGACACACAAATTCTTAAAAACATTTTTTTCGGGAAATTTGACAAAAACGGAGGGGAAATGTGATAATTTGACTTTTTGGTTCTACCAAAAATCGGTTGAACATGAATACCACATTATTCGAGTTGAATTAAATTGATAATCGAAAACAGCTTCCATGCTTCAGTATAAACGGGTTCTGAAAATTGTATTCTGCCGGGGGCATATATGCATATCGATGACCAGTCGATTTCAATTAAATGTATACTTCATCGAGGATTCATGCAGAGGCTAGTATACATGGTATATTTTGCCTGGTACGCGTGTCGCCCAAGGCATTGTAGGACATACACGTACCAAGCTATATTGTCCATCGCAATATGTACTCCCTTGTCGTAGGACTGTGCTCCGCAATTAGTCTCATTCGTGTGCTAGAGGTTGAGTAAGGGAGGAAATTGCCTGGCAAGGGAAGGCGTCTAGCTTAATTCATATATTGCATCCGCCGGGAAGAGACAGATCACAAAATATACAACATGTACAAAATGTAAAATAGGAATTTAATTGGAACTACTATATGTTCCGTCACATATGGACTTTAAGTAAATACTCTACAAAATCAATTAAAACCAAATCAGTAAAATTTAAAAAAAAAGAGAAATAATTTCACAGTGAAATATACATTATGGTTTCTAAATTATATAATTTCGTAGGAGAATCGTTCTGAATTTGACGTGGGGTTAAATTTAGCTGACATTGATATTGTCGGTGATATTAATTCAGGCTTCGTGTATCGCGTACTGCTGAATATACAGCAAAGTAAAATATGAGTATTGAGTGACTAAAATCAATATATATTTCTCTCAATAATCAAAATTAATGAATATTCTGAAACCTATTTTAATGGCCTTTAATTTTCATAATTATTCCAATCAAGCACAATCCTTTCAGGCAGTCTAATATAATCTGAAAGGTAAATAAAACCGAGCTCAAGCAAGTAATATATAACGAAGTAAGTTCAATAATAGTCAAAGAAAGAATTTGTGCAAAAGAGAAAACACGTATTTTTAATAATCTTTTCCTCATAAACGAAATTGATTAAAAAGTTTAATATTTCTGAGTTCTTCAAGTTTCAGCTTTATTTCTTAATTACTTTCCGCCTAGAAACGTTGGAAGTCATATCAAGCGCTCGCGTAATATAGTCTCAATCTACGATTCCGTGGAAAGAATAACAGTAAGCAAAGTTAAAGTCTTTATTTCTAGACTTCGGTATACCGCGACTTGGGAAAGTGGGGTCGGAGATGGCTGAGTTGATGAAGGGAGAAAGGGGAAGTAAACTAAGGAATGATGAAGACGCGGAAAAATAGAAGAGAATTTCCTCTCGAGTCAGGCTAACTAATGATGCTTCTCTGCATGCGATACTTGAGTCCCGCGTTTCGCTCTATACACCATCCTAGAACGTGCTTGCTGACTGACAAGCCGAAGCAACCCCAAGTCACAACCTAACCACCATCACGTTACTTATTTTAAAGGCGAGTGCTTCCCTTGCAATTTCTCTTTTTTTATGCAACCGAAATACTCATTTTTGTCATTCTACCCTCAAACTTTAATAGATTCAAGTGCCCTATATATTTTAAACAGAAATGATTTGAAAAATGTTGACAATTTATAATAATTTGTCGTCAAAACGACATAAGTCTTCTAATCGAGCGGTTGACTACTCGTGAAACCAGGTGTACACTTGCAATATATGAAGTCATTTGAAGTCACTTGAAGTCACTTGAATCACGTGAATTTACTTGAATACATTTGAAATTTCCAATTGGTTGTTCTTATAATTTGATACACTGTTTAAAGCTAAATATATCAGTTTACACTCTCTATCTGAATTTTTAAGAATTTGAATAAATAAATTAGTAGCCTTATATTTGACTATTTAATTATTAGTTTTACTTAATAATTTAATTGTTCACAATTAATTGCTCTTTGAACATCAGTAATGTTACACTTTTTGTATAGTTTTTATAGTTTATTTAACATATTTTAAAAGGTTTCCAAGGATTTCGAATGACTATAAAGATTTTTCGAATTTTGAAATTTTTCATAGAATTTTATTAAGGGATATTAAAGTATTTTTATGATTTTCAAAAGATTTTATGAAATTTAAAAATATTTTTAAGAATTATAATGAATTAAATATTTTTTCGTGGAATCTTAAGGGGTTTGAAGTAATTTTACGAAATTTCCAGGGGTTTTAAGGAAATTTAAAAGATTATCGGAGAATGTAAAAAAATGTCATGAGGTTTTTAAGAATTTTAGACATTTTGACACATTTTAAAGAGATTTTAACGAACTTTAGGTGATTTTAAACTTCCTCCCGGAATTTTAAGCGATTTAAAAAGATTTTCATGATTTTCTTTTGAATCATGTGAAATACTTGACATCATTTAAATGCATATTAAATCACATGAAATCACATTAATTCACTTGAATTCACTCGAAGTCACGTGAATTCATTTGGGTTTTCTTGAAATCTCTTGAAGTCAATGAAATCTTCTGAAGTCATTGAAATATTCTGAAATATCTTGAAGTCAGAAGTAGGAGTACACGCACTTGATCGAGTTTCCAACCCCTCGCTTCTAACTATAATTTTCTAATAGGTAAAATCTGTAATTACAAAGTGAAGTTTTCAGTATTTGACAAGTTAATGTCCGAAAGCAACGTGTTAACATTACTTTTACTGAAAAATAAATTTTCCGGTAACGTATTACAATTTTACATATCACTGTCAAAGCAGGAATTTTGATCGTGTAACACATACACGGTTTATATATTGAAAAATATAAAGAAATATCAGGACAAATTGCTATAGCAGAGACATTTTTCCGTATCTTTCAGTCGTACTTGAAATTGTTATTGGCATGAGGCTGTGTAAATTGCTTGCACACAAACTGCACATATGGCAATATTGAGACTATAAGACACGTTGTGCAAGCCACACACGTAGTTGAGAGACCGAATATGATAAAGCCATTCTTTCTTAAAGGGTAATACTGGTCGGTTCGCACATCGCCCAACAGTCTGTAGACGTTCTAATATTTCTCTGCGGCATTGCTATTATCTACGTGATAAAAAAAGGTAAAAGTACAGGAAAGAATCGCTATATAGTAAAAAAAACTTTGTCCATTATTTGAAACTTTATCCTGTGCGGTGTAAACGAACATTCTTTAGGAAATTGTCTAATAAAAAAGATGTAATAGGGGAAAACTTAATGATGTATGTAATCGCTGTCTTTTACGTTTTCGAATATAAATTAGTACAGAATTTTGTCAGTTACAAATTACTAGTGTTACAATATACACGTAAATGTACACGTCAAACATGGAAGTTTCTTATTGGGTGACAGTGTAAATATATAATAACATTTTTATTATTTAAGCCTTCGTAGTATACATCTAATATGTACCTTGCATAATATATTCTGAAATATGAAGTAACATTCGCGCTATCTCAGCCCATAATTCCCCATTAAATGTGGCTGATGCGTGTACTGTTGGGTTCTTCCGAGGTAGCCCCTTTTCTTTTCATGTTTAAATCCTGCCTCCGGCTATTTATGACGCACCATGGAAAACATTTCGCGTATATCATGAAGATACTTACATCAACTTATTCTTAAGGGAAGAAGGAAGAAGAGAAGAAGGAGCAGGAGAAGAGGAAGAAGAAGAAGAAGTGTGTGCATGTGGAAAAATGGTAAAGAATGAAAAGAAAAAGGGATAAGGAAAAAGAAAGATTGTAGGTCAGCAGCAGGGAAAGGGATTGAAAGAGAAAACTGAAGGGAGTGAAACATGAGAGAGAAAGACGTGAAAAGGTACACCTCTCTATGTGTAGGAAGAAATCCAGTCCCCCAAATTGATGTCTAACTTCCACAAGCTGAGTGCTCTGGTATTTTTACTCTACGTGAGTTTCCTCTATCGTGCTATACATGCTTTCCGGTGATGCGAGGGTTATTTATCTGTTCCTCGGCAATTACAGAACCCAATTTATAACACGCCATTGCGCCTTCTAGTGTGTAAAACTCTGAAACGAGGGAAAGATCTCAATTTTTCATGATGAAAAAATTCATATAAGTTCGTGTGTGCACTTCTGAAAAATGCTATTTTATTATTATTTCGATTTTTTTTATTCTTGACAATAACGTTTTTGTAAAGATTATAAAGCCAACATATATTTTCGAAAACACTTAAAAGTTAATTCATTAATTGATACAATTAAAGTAAAATGCGCTGTTCATCGATATCGATAGTAGTAATCTCCGAATGTAGTCAGCCCGCAGTAGAACTGGGCGAATAGATTTCTGGTGTTACAGTAGTTAATATACGGGAATAGTCGGACAACGACACGGCTACGGTGGATAATAGGTACACTAACAGTACAATACATTTATTATTACCAGAACAACGAATTACCAGGAATCAATTTGAAGGATTAATTAAATTTTCAAAATGGTTGAAATCTTTAAAATAATAATAATAATAAAAAATATTGTTGAAAATGTAAAATTGTATGTGGGATTTACTTTTGTTTCAGAGACTCGCGGTTCGATGCCACCAATGCTTAATGACAAATTAGTGTACATAACAGCTCGATTAGAAGAAACAATCGTTATTCCTTGTGTCGCCTATGCGAATCCTCGACCTACAAATAGGTATGTATTTTTTTAAGTTATTAAAGATTTACTCCTTTAATTAGTTTTTCATCTAGTCATACTAAACAGAAATATACCATTCTGTATTCTCAATTAGATTTTCCCAGACTACGAATCAGGAATGTAATCTCAGTCAATAATTAATTAAATCCTCCAAACACATTCTTCCTTTCGTTCATTAGCAATCTCCTTAACTCCACGCTTCGAAAATTTAAAGACAATCTCAAGAACGAAACTTTTCCTGAGAATCTGCAGGTCAACTCTTGAGTACACTTGATCCGTTTATTGAATTGACGAAAGGGAGCACGTAAATAATTTAGACTCAAAACCACCTAGAACTCTTCATTTGTAACTGCAAGCATTTCTGTAGATGTAGAAAGAGAATGAAAATGAAGAGAGTTGAGGATTGAGGTGGTGCTAGTGATGGCAATGGTGGTGGCGGTGATGGTGGTGGTGATGGTTGGTATGGTTTGGATAAAGGAGTGAGAAGGGAAGATGAGGAAGGCAGATAGCAGAGAGATGTACGCGGGAACATATAGATGTATAGGTAGCGCAAACAAACCGACCGCTGATTACAGAGACTGCTTCTGACAGGCCATCAAATATTCCGCGTTTACGTGTACGTCGACGTCACTAGGTATTCCGAGTTTGTGTTCACCGCCTATTCCAACCTACCCGGTTTCTCTACCCTTCATCCTCAGACCATACTCCATGAGTTGACTTACCGAGGAGTCTGAGGGTTTACCGCTAGAACCAGCTCCATCTCGAACTTCTCTCACTACCGGTACATTCCTATATCCCCCCTCCCTACTATTTTTCCATCTCCTCTTCCCTCACCCCTCCAATCGCCCCTCACCATACTTTATCAACAACTTCAACAATTTGCCTCTGTAAATTCGATTATCTATAGGTATATATTTACCTAGAATCCTTTCCTGGATCAGAGTAAGCATGATCGAAACGATGCTCTACGAGTTGTCAAACTATCTAAGGTCAATCGACTTGTGGCAAGAATACCGACCGATGTAACATCAGCATTTCGCAATTCACTAGGTGGACGAGGCGGACTGACTCTTATTTGGAGGATAAAATATTTGTTGAATAAGGAATGTCCTGCTTGCACAAATAAGAGGAACTAGGTTTGCTAACGGAATCTGTAATAGAGTCTTCTGTGTGTGTTCATTTATGTTACTGGGTTCTATTTTGACTGAGATGTTGTATGGGTGAGTGGTTTGAGAGACAACGTACTTTGTAAGTTGGAACAGGAAAGAATAACATTGACTTGGTATGGGATTCAGGAAACTCTGCTCGGCAATTTAAGTAGGTTAGTTTCGCATTTGGATTAAGTTCACCTATGTATATTGACGCGCTGATTACATAAATATATTATTATGTGAACCTTATTACACCGATGACTTAACTAGCGTAAACCGTAAAAAGGGTAGGGTAAGTTAAGTATCGAAAGAAGCGTAAATTACCGACAATTAAAAACTCCTGAAGTGTTGGCAACCCTACTTTTAAGCTTTTTTCGATACTTACCCTATACTCTTTTTACGATTTACACTAGTTATGTCTTTGGTGAAATAAGGGTCTATGTAGTGAAAATTGGAGACAATAAATCGTGGTTTTTAGCCTCTATCTCAATGATAGTTTCCCAGAAAGTTACAGTAACGGTAACGGTATCGCGTTGCAAAACTTTGAGGCAGTAATGGTAATGTTAACCCGTTATTTTCTGATAGTAACGTGTCAAAAACTGGGAACATCATACACATCATTATTAGATAGGACCTTCCTCTATGGTAACACTTTCCAATACTGCATTTGATATACAATTTATCAAACTAGTAATTATGATCGCGATTAATTTTTCGTTTTTAAAAAGATTCAGAGGACTGTTAACAATTCAAAATTAAAGTATACAAAATAATTAAAAATTAAAAATTTTTGAAATCCCATTAAGTCTCATTAAATCTCTTAAAATTGCTGAAAATCCACTGAAATTTCGTTTAATCATTTGAATCCCTTCGAAGTCCTCAAAATTATTTAATATCCCATAAAATAAAATTGCATGAAATTCCGTTTAAGGCCTTGAATCCCTTAAAAGTCTTAAAAGTTAGTTAATATCCCTTAAAATTCCATGATATTCCGTAAAATTTCACAAGATATCGTTATATCCCTTAAAGTTACTTAATATTACTCAAAATCCCATGAAATCTCATTAAATCTCATAAAATGCTGAAAATCCAATCAAATCTCGTTAAATCTTTTGATATCCCTTAAGTCCTTAAAATAACCTAATATCCCATAAAATATCGCAGCAATCGTTTTGACAACGAAAATAATCTAAAAGTAGTTTTCAAATTCGGTACATTCACATAATTCACGCAACTTCCAAACCAATCAGGTTTTTGACAACAATTTGTTCGATAGGTATCTGGTAACATCACTTTTTTTAAGATTGGATAGAGATATTTATTGAACCAAAGAACTACATATTTAAATTATAACGTTGGTTTTAAAATTTTTAAAATAGGTTAATTATACACAGTATTGTATAAATAAATGCCATTCACGTCGATATACTCTGAACTATTTTCACGTGCCCAGTGAATATCAGAGAGCATGATCCTGGAGGTGAATTCCATGTTTAAAATTAGCATTAATATGGAAAATAGAGAAACGCATGTTCCTCACAACAAGCACGAGTTACCTACAGTTTCTCTATTATCTGATACGTGCGCAATGATATTCCATATTCCACAATATATTCCTTACCGTGAAAAAAATTACTGAATAACTAGGCAATAAAAAATTAAAAGAGGCAAGCGTAAATTATCGTAAAATATTTTGTCAACCATTATTCTTATATTGAAAAGCAAAAATAATTATAAAAAATAGTATTTTATCAAATTTTAGATATTATATTTTGATCTTAAACTCCCTATTCTTTATTAACTTTAGTTTTAGTTAGTTGTAGCGAATTCTTTCCCAGATGTTAAAACTCTTTTAAAAGTTGCTTGAAATCTACCCAAATCTTCTAAATTCCTTTCTAAAATGAAATTGCAAATGTCCTGAACGTGTTTCCTCATTTTTAATTACGATATGTAATTAAATATGCTAATTTAATAATAATAATAATAATAACGATGTACGTATTATGTACCAAATATTTAATTTTAGTAACTATGTGCCCCCAGCATTGCTTGTATACTTGTAGCTGTAACACAAATGTTATGCTTTTTAGCTTAATGTAATACTTTTCGAAGAAAGATTACCTCATACTTGGAAATTTATTCTCTGTTAGCATTAAGCACAACACTTTATAACGTTCTACTTCAACAATGAATTAATAAGCACTATCAAGAATAATATTATACTTTTAGAGCGACTCAAGGTAGTTGCTACTAAGCCTCCAGTATTCAAGCTGAGTCACGTTATGTTTAACAAACCACTCTGGGTCGCTACGTTTTTGTTTATTCCAGGATTTTTCTGGTATTCTGAGTCAAATTCTTTGCAGTCTTGTCAATTAAAACTTTCTTCTCTGTTGTTTTTACTCAAGAAAAGTTCTCGCTTCATGTCCTCCTAACCCGATGGAAATTTTTATTAACTTGAACATATATTTCGTCTCTAGCTAGTGTTAAAAGGTATTTGAAAAAATGAGATGTTGATAATATACTGAATTTCCACACATAGTTTCACGAATTTTTAAAATTTTCAAATTCATATTACCTTGACATCTTGATTTAATACTAGAAATTTTAATTAAAAACCCGTCAGATATTTTACAAAAAGAAATATCAAGCTCTCCAGTCATTCGTGAAATGTACATAAAATTTTCATTTGCAAATGAGTACAAATATTAAATTTGAAAAACTATTTAAACTATTTAGTTTACATATTAAACATCATATTTCATTAAACGATACTGAGTTCGCTATCAAAACCCGTACCTTAGTCAAATAAATCCAAACGTGGAATTCAAATATTAGATCACCTGATTCGAGAGAAAAATAAAAAACGAGTTATAAATACATTTTTGAAAATACGGTAAAATAAATATTTTCTCTCAATTTCAGATGGTATTATAATCGTCATCAAAGAGATGAACCCATCGAGGAATCTTCAGGGCATTTTTTGGTCCGTGATGGTTCTTTAATTATTCAAAACGTCCAAGAAGCAGACGCTGGTTCCTATATGTGCACTGCTAGTAACTCGGAAGGTAGCGAAACGATGGAAGTTAAGTTAACAGTTTCTGCACCCTTAAGTGTTCACATTCAACCAGCCATTCAAACTGTAGATCTTGGAAAACCTGCGTACTTAGTAAGTTCTTCATTTGTTTATAAGGCTAAGAAAACTCCTATCCATTTGAAGGCCTTTCCATGAGATTCCACGTATGATGTATAAAAAGTTTTTAAAATCTTTCTCTAAAAGTACCGTAAATCCAAAAATCTTTCAAATTGAAGATTAATGACTTGAAAAATTTGTCTCCATATTATCTTACGCACTTAGAATGTTAAAAAAAAATCTCTCTAATTAAACTTATTATTCATAAATCCTAAGATTTTAAGAGTTCTCTTTCAAACTACTAATTGCAGTGGTATAAGAAGACTCTTTTCAACGAAAACCGTCGTAATCCTTGATAAATTAAAGATCCCCAAGTCCCAAGTATCTCTTTCCTGAATAATTTTTAATGTCATTCTTTTCAAACTTTTTTCGCAGATTTAACATCTTTATATCTACCTTTATAAATTAAGGTAAAAGTTATTAGGACAGAATTCATTAATATAAACTTTTAGGAATAGCTCAATAATCATAGCATCTTTTTTTTTTAACTTAAAAAGAAAGCACTTGAGATAATGAATAAAATAATAAAGCAAATATCGTGAAATAGATGGGATGTGGTCTTGGTTTTTACTTGTTTGTCTCCTTTCCTTGACATTTGAATCCTCTCTAGAAAAAACTTTTCCGAAAGTTCTGAAATTAGAATATATATTTTTTATGTTTATCTTCCTGGATTGACTTTAGCAGTAGGATAACTATTATCTATTTGGCCGACGTATCTGTTTCAGACATGTAGTGCGAGTGGATTTCCTCAAGCTGCTCTCTATTGGTTGAAGGATGGTCAGCCATTACGAACTGGAGCCCGCATAAGAATAGTTTCCAGGGAACGTATTTCCGTGACGTCAGTTGCACGCGAAGACCGAGGAATGTACCAATGTTTTGTCAGAAACGAACACGAGATGGCACAGGGAATTGCGGAATTACGCCTGGGTGGTATGTTCTTTGAAGATATTTAAAATTTAAAAGTGGAAGATTCTCAAGATGGACTTGATGCACGTTTTCCATTTCATGGTTTATTCTACTTTACTTTCCTACTGGAAATTGAAGCGTCCCACTTTATGCATTTAAAATATTTATTTAAGATTTTTGCTAAGATTAATTTTCCAAAGAAATTTTCCAAAGCTAAAGATTTTTCTGAATATTTTACAGTTTTTTGCCAGTTTCTAGTTTTTTACTTTATAATCAAAAAAGTTCGAGGCAAGCAGTCAATTTTTTCTTAGATTCATTTTTTTTTGGAGAGAAATCCACATCTTTAGAGTTGTCTCGACCTAGAGAGAATTTTTAAAGCAATATAGTCAGCTTCCTCGAATAATCTCTTTCTCTCTCTTCTTTATTTAATAGACTTAATCGCTCGCTGTGATTACGACAGGGAAATTTAATTAGGACTTTTAGATTTTTACACTTGCTGACCCTGAAATGGTATTTTAATCCTCTCAAGCTTAACCAAGGAGAAATCACAAGTCACTTTGATTTATTTTTTTCTACTACCATGATTAAAAGTACAGTGAAAGCTTTATGTGATAAAAAAATGACTGAAATAACATTTTTTAAGCTTAATATGTATATTAATGAATTGTAGATTAATTGGTTTATTAATTTTATTGTTGAGCTCATTTTTTATCATTTTCCTTTGAGGGGATTTTTCAAAGTCAAGGGTCCTTTGAAAATTTCGATATCTCATATAATTCATCAGATTGGGAAAATGATTCTTTTCTTTGAAAATTAAACTGTATTAAAATTCGGAAGAAGACAGTTTGCGGTGGGTAAATGTAAATACAACCGATGGAATCTGTGTAGGAACGAGGAATTTTCGTGAAACTTTAGTGCCCCTCTGTGAATTAGCTCGCTTCGCTTGTGCAATGTCAATTTTAAAACAGCAATTTACACTATGCGAGGAATGTTCGAAGAATGTATTCCACGTTGACTTTTCCTTGGTTCAGATTCAACCTAGAATGCTGTGCAAGAGTGAACTGTCATAGTCTTGAGTACGATTCCATAAAGATAGTATCTTTCATTAAAATATCTCAATTTTTTTAGCAATCGCCAAAATAAGTTTGATTTTATTTTTACAAGTTTATATATTTTTCTAACACATAATAAACTCTTCCAAAGGCTCTAACCAAAATTTTAAATTTACCTCAAAGCTTCAAGGTGCAGGTTATTACTCGATAGCGAAGGCCATATGTCGAAATTACCACGAAGCAATATTTTACTGGCAGTAAAAAGATCCCTGAACTCTTTCTCTTTCAAATCACTTTCGTGGTTCAAAAGATCAGACTCGGTTTTGTGGAAAAGCGCATTCATTTTCTAACATTTTGCATATCAATATTTAGGTAAACGTTTCCTTTGAACATATTTCAATCCTATCTAAAAATAACATATCTCAAAGTTATGGAACACATTATTTTCGAAAATCTGATTGGATTTTTCTAAATTGAATGAAATATTAAACAATATTTTGTGACATTTAAAGTAATTTCAAGAGATTTTACGATATTTTATAGGATTTGACAAAAGAAGTAAAATAATGGAATGATTATATACTGGGTAAGGAAACTTTTTATCAGAGGTTCACTTAAATTGGAAAAAAATTTGCTAATTTCTAGCCGGGTTATAAATACGAAGCGCTGAAATATCAAAGTGCTGAGCTTGTTTGCGGAGTAAATGGTTCTATATAAAACGGTTTATGTAGTCAGTGGTGAATGCAGGACTTCGTGTATGATCCATTTTCGTTTTGCATTCTACTCTACCGTAACGCATTTTTTATCACTTACCTCGCTGTGTGATCCAAACCCACCCGCAAAGTACTTCTATTCTTTTCCTATCCTTTCAAAAAATCGCTTTTCCGAGGATCTCGCAATTACGTACCCATTAGACGGTTTAAAGTTACTAATTGACAGCTTTATAAACAATGAGGATTTTCTCATCGAAAATAGTACATTTATTTCTATAGTATAGTTCAAAAAAATATTAATTTTTATGGTACTTTTATAACCATTCAAAATGATCAAATATATCTATTATTATTATTATTATCATCATTATTATTATTATTTCATTGCGTTACTGAAATCCTTCTTCAATCTTTCTTCAGCATGTCAGTGTAGATAAAGTTCGCTTTGTTATTTGATCGTTTGTGGAAAGAAAGGAATGAATTTCAAGACGTCTTGATTAATCGATAAAGTTTCTACCATTCCATTTTCCCTTAGTTAAGTAATCATCGTTTTAGAATTCTAGTGCTATCTAAATATTGTTATTCACATCTGTTATTTCCAGAAAATCGATACTGGTATAAAAACTTAAGGCGTATTAAAAACTATATTTCAACTATTTGAAGATAATATTCACACAAAAATTAATATAGTTACCAGGTCGACAAAAATATTTATTAAAAACTATTCGTTTATCGTGTTCTTTATCTCGTGATTATTTTTGGATATCCAGTTTACAGTTTATTATGTAGGTTCAGTTTGTGAAATTAAAAATCTCTTTGAATAGTTTCCATTGTTTCCAAGTGTTTAGTCGGCCAAAAGTGAAGAAATAGCGACGGCGATATCTGTCCTTAACAGAAAAGGCAGTAGTACAGGAAAGTGCATGGCCAGCCAGTAGTAAAAGTCCATGCTTAGTCAAACAAAAATCTTAAAACAGCATTAACGATTTTTTTTACAAAAATAGAGGGCATTATAGTTTAACGTTTGCAAACCGGAAATCGCTTTGTGCATGGTTTCTAGATTTTCGTGAGTTTCATAATCCAACAAGTTCTGAGAAAATACAATCTATTTATTCAAGTGACAAATAGCATTTTGGTTTCAAAGAGAAATTCGAATTGCTCGAGAAACCTATTACCATGAAATTAAGATTCTTCTTGGTTTTATGATTTCTAAGCTGAAGGGCATAGAGTGAACATTAGACAGGATAGCCCGCAGCTCGCTGGGATAGTTAGTCTATGGATTTGCATGCGCTAACGAGGTTCCTGTGGTTTTGGTGATGCTTCGCATGCTGGTGCTTCTCCAACGCCAACGCTTCGACAAACTTCTGTTGATTACTCTCCTCTGCGCGTCGAAGGTGCTCAGTAAATTATGGCAAAGAACTATTACTGTCGAAGTCAATTATTAATCAGTCTTCGTGTAATATCATTTTATGAGTACGTTTCTTAAGAAGAAGGTTTGCGAATTACATTTTTCAACGTTTGGCATATAGAGGCTTCCTGCGCGATGGGAATTACTCTCTAAAGAAAGTCACTGAAATTTCAGTGACTTTTCACGAATTCGTGAGAAAATAGTCACTAGGAAGCAGTGGAATTTTGATTCAAGTTTGAAGAGTAAATTTCGTTACCTTTAAGTTAAGGCATGTATACAGATTTCGAAGCACAGAAAGTTTCCTGTTTGAGTTATTCAACGAATGGAAATCTAATATGCTTTGAATAGAATATATTACTAATTTTTATAGTCTCTATTGTAAGCAGTACAGTCTTTTAAATTTAAGTTTCGGAATTTTTAATTCAATACTTCGGAATATTGTCTGAACCAATAATAGTAGCAGCCATATTTGTTTTCACTCTAAAATAATTACCATCACGCAGAAACAGTCTGGAAATTAATTTTGTCATTTACTCAGATAATATTATTTAACAATATGTCAACTTCCGTCCAGCTTGATGATATCTGTCATGGCACATCGATTAAAAAAATTGAAAACTCTTCAAATATTGACATCTAAAAAATCTAGTTTTAAATCAAATATTATAAAATTTTGAATTATCCTTGTTTTCCGATAAATGGTTGTTCTTAGAGAAAATAATGATGGAAACCGAAGCAGCAAATGAATTTTTCAGAAGAGTCCGTCTCGTAATTGAAAACGTGCCAGCCTCAAGGCTGCGCGTCATTTTTCCATTTGAATAGGTAAAGAAAATTATCGGTGCAAAACAATGCAGTACTGGAGTAAATCCTGGGACCTTTAGTAGACAATATTCTTGCAATTGAAGCGCTTAAACTTGTGGGAAATGATGCATTAAAGGGGGAAAAGAAAGTTAATTGGAAATCCCTCGGGGT
Organism: Synergus laeviventris; assembly: GCA_032275145.1. Lineage (NCBI taxonomy): Eukaryota > Metazoa > Arthropoda > Insecta > Hymenoptera > Cynipidae > Synergus > Synergus laeviventris. The sequence goes on along the minus strand of JAUESI010000015.1, from coordinate 4,307,506 downwards.
ATGGTAAGTAACGGATGGATATTGCACTGTATTGATTTCTTTCGATAATGAAACTTCCTTTTACTACTTTTTATCTGTTTCATCCTCTTTAGTGTTTTTTTTTTCATTATCGGCTTACCGCTATTACACTTTCGACCGTTCATTTATATTGGCGCATGCTCAACATAGCTCAGCGGTGGTGAATGAATTCCTAAATCGTCGAGTTCTCACACCTCGTACGCGGTTTACCCACGTGTGGAATATCCTGAGTAAAACTCAACCCCTTATTTTCATAGTTTCGATTTTGCTAGTATTGCTAGGGAGTATTGACTCTTGAAATTCTGAATGCTGTTTGTTTACAACAATAAAAGTGACAGCTGTAAAATAAAATTTATTATCATTGAAATTACCAAATCGATAATTTTTGACCTCGACCACTTTCGATTAGGGTGACACTTTTTTATCTTTTCCATTTTCAAAAGATGGCTTTTTTCAAATGGCTGTGACTTTTTCGAAATTGTTGTTTTTAAATGCACTTTTCAGAAAAAAAATGTATAAAAATTATACAGATCCATCTTCAACGTTTTTTTTAATTTTCGGGAGAAAAAAAAAGAAATTTCGAGATGATTGTCATTTTCAGAGTTGTGTTATGAAAAATGAGCTGTGTTAAAAAATTTTTTTTTAATTGAAAAGGAAAAATAGATTTGGCATGGAATGCCTCTTATATAACATTA
>JAUESI010000015.1:4266807-4306693 GCA_032275145.1 Synergus laeviventris | reverse complement strand
CGGTTTTTAATTAAATTCCGGTCATTTTTCGGTTTTTTCCCGGTCAAGTCGCCATCCTGTTAATATGAAAATTGTGTGCTTATAATGAGAAATTTATGGAAAAATTGTGTCTCACTAGCCATAAAAATCCAATAGAATTCGTATGATGCATTTTATTGTTTTGGTAAAATGGCCCTAAACTTCTGTTCACAGAGATCGCGCCACAGTTGGTCTATAGATTCATCGAACAGACAATGCAGCCCGGCCCATCGGTTTCTCTAAAATGCAGCGCAGCGGGTAATCCTACGCCGCAAATTTCCTGGCTGTTGGATGGATTTCCGCTCCCGCAAAACGACAGACTCCTCATTGGCCAATACGTAACGGTGTACGGAGATGTAATCTCGCATGTCAACATTTCATCAGTGAAGCCGGAAGATGGTGGCGAATACGAGTGCACAGCCAGTAGCAGAGCTGGAGAGACTAAACACTCTGCCAGGTTGAATATCTATGGTGAGAATCATTTTTCAATATACTTATAAAAAGATATGGTGAGATTGCTTGAGCACATAAAAAGAGAGAAAAGAGGGTTAGAAAAGAGAGCAAATGTACCTTTTGCAATTTTCAGAAAATCTTATGTAAATAGGATAGTGGGTTGGTTCTGCCAGCGATGGAAAACATTATCACGTAAATGGAACTATTATACAAAGTTATTTCAGAGACTCTCTTCTATCCTGCAACCACGTTTTTATTGAAATATATGCATTGATTCCTTCTTTAGAAATTATAAGAAAAAATCTTCTGTTTCTCTGCTGCTAAAAGTAAAAATATAGAAAAATATAGAACTTTTCTATCCTTCTACGTAACGATTTTGCATCTCCAAAATGCATCTCTTTCTATTCACCACGGTATCCCCTAGTACGGTGATATCTATCTATTCTTATCCCTCATTCTATCCCTGCGTCTGACAATATCTATTTCATCCTATCCCCCAATCTATCCCTGTTTCTGATAATATCTATCCCTCAGTCTATTCCTGTGGCTGTTAATATCTATCTCTTTCTATCTCTTTTGGTCTACCTCTACGCAGAAAAAATATTATTCCCTTCTATTCCTAAGTCTATCTCTCTCGCTAGAAATTTGTATCTCTTTCTATCCCTAAAACTTTATCTTTTTCAATTTCTTTGTCAGCTATTATAGTCATCCTAAGAAATAGGGGTGAATTGAGGTTGAAAAGGAGATAGAAAGGGATAGATAGGAAGGAGATAGGAAGGAATAGAGAAGTGGGGATTGAAAGAAATAGGAGTGATTTGAGATTGAAAAGGAGATAGAAAGAGACAGACAGGAATAGGCGAAAAATATAAAGGGATGGGTAGAGAGAGATAGATGTGAACGTGAATTGAGATGAAGATAGGAGATACGGGGGGATAGACAAGACATAGAAATGGATACAAAAGTGAAGATTTAAAGAAATAGGTGTGGATGTCGATTGATATGGAAATAGAAAGAGATAAACAATCTTTATCCCTTTCTATCTTAGAGATGGAAAGAGGTAGAAAAGGATATAATTTCTATCTCCTTACTTCCAGCGGGATTGAATTAATCTTTTGTGATTTTCAAAGTAGGTATCAAAATTCTTAGGAACTGCACTTATTTCAAATAATTTTCTATTAAATTTTCATAATTTTTTTGACGGAATCTGAAGATAAATATCTCGAGTATCTGAGGTTTTCACAAAGTCGTCTACGACCTCATTTCCTTCGTCTTCGAACATTGATAATGCCGGAGCAATCACGCAATTTTCTGATTTCAGGTTTACCGCACGTGAGAGCAATGCCAACGATTTCAGCGGTTGCTGGGAGGCAACTATACATCAAATGCCCTGTCGCCGGGTATCCAATTGAAGCCATAATATGGGAAAAAGGTAAGGATCCCATTCGATCGTTCGTTTCAAATTTACCGAGTTCTGCTTTAAACGTATCCTTCCTGTAGAACGTACTTTATCGATGAAAGGAGAAATTGGAGATGTCCAAGATAAATCTAGGAAAGTTCCTCTGTCAGCTTCCCTATAACTTTCCATTCCACATTTGTTATTGGCATCGAATTAAAACACACTCTATTTCTCTTGCTCAAGAAAACATTTATAAAGAAATCCTATTCTTTCTCTCTTCACCGTTTATCAATTTTATTGATTTCAATCAACTATTACGTTTTTTTTTTTCATTACCAGACTAGCAACTGTGATCCGCGTGCTCTACGCCCGATTAGTTTCTCATTTTTGCACTCCTTTTGCTGAATAGGATTATTTCTCTTACTTAATCAATATGATTATATTGTAAAAAGTTTTTAATGTTATAACAAAACGTTATATGAAATAATTTTATCAGATGGATCAAGACTGCCAACAAATATGAGACAGAGAGTCTCCAATGGTACTTTAGTTATCGATACCGTTCAACAAAATGCAGATCAAGGGACTTATACGTGCACTGCACGAAATAAACATAATTTTACATCTCATCGATCTGTTGAAGTTCGAGTTTTAGGTAAGTGAATTCCATCCAATACTTTTTTAAATCATTCGTATAATTCCAAGTTGTTGCATATATCATTAAAATTTCTATTAGGATGCAAAGGAAAAGTGCTATTATTTTTGAAAAAAATTTTAAAAGTAACATTTATACACTTATAAACAAAAATATTTAAATTAAAACTTTTGTCCTGTGCAATCTATTTAAATGGGTAGCCGGAAAGATGATTTAATGTTAACAGTTTTTATGGCCGCGAGGTAAATATAGTAAAAGGAAACCAAGTATTGAATTAGTATTTTCTGAACAAAAGTTAATCGATGTATGAAATGCAGAAAGGAAAATTGCGAAAGTTTGCTTCGCCTTGATTAATGCACCGCGACATTCGCATCATGTGGACACTATTCCAATCTAAAGTAGACGCAAATCATCTTTCGGCTTCTCTGCCAAATCTACATACCATATATATATATACCAAGCCATAACTCCGTTCGTCCGGTTGCGTTAAGTACAATCTGTGTATGTAAATATGCCGCGCATATCAATCCACCTTGTATATATTCTGGGCATAATAATTTTCTCTATGCTCCATGAACATTTTGTAAGCCATATTTACGATGGCTGATAGTTCATGAATAGAGTTCCGGCTCAAACAATATACAAAGAGTGTATAAAATCACCAATATAGCCTATCAAAACTACTATAACTAAATTTCCTCGCTTCTGAGACATTTGACAAACCTGGTAGGAACAAATTATACGTATAGGGTGTCTAAAAAAACTAAACATAATGTCCCACTAAAGTACCAATTTTTCTTACAGTTTTGTACAAGTTTAAATTATTATAGAAATATGCATTAAAAAATTCATACTTCCTTTTTTGTTGGGAAAAAAGTACTAGAAAAATTTAATTTAATTTTTAAAAAATTTATACAAATTCTCATAGGATTTCTTGCCCCAAAAAATCCTGCTGATGAAGAACTTTTTTAGGCAAAAATGATTAGAAAAGTTCTAATCGAGTTCTTCGAACTTTTCGAGTGCTTTGTTCCCTATTTGAACTTATAACAGATGTCAAGAAAAGTTTCTACTTTCCTACAGATTTCTCTCATATCCAGTAATCTAATTAAACGATTCAATTACAGGGTGGCCACATGTCAGGGATGTCAGGGAAACATTTGTTAGGTAAATCAGGGAAATGACAGAAATGCGAGTAGCTGTCAAGGAAAATATAAATTGGTATATAAATAATAATAAAATAGGATCACTTTTCGCGTAACTTTGGCTTGCAATTTCAAAATATTGAATAGCGAGTTAATTTTTTCTAGTGTTAGTAATATTTTGAAAGAACTTCCTAATACCAATACAAACATCTTTTTCAATTTCTAGTACTTTAGATTTCTTAAAAACCGGACACTGTTTCCTGACTTGTTTCAAGTCCGAGAAAAGTCATGGAAATGTCAGGGAAATTGAAAAATTGAATCCTGTGGCTACCCTGAAATAGGACCTTTTTTACTCGGGATATAATCTTAATTATTTTTTTCCTGTGGAATAAAATTTTTGAGAATGAGAAATATTTTGTTTTAATGAAGATTGTTCGTTGATGTGCGATTTAGGATTTAGATTGGAAATGAGGACTTCCGAGATGGAAGTATTGGTATTGGCAGATTAATCGTGGTTTAATATTTAGAGTTTGGAGAGCCTAAAATAATTTATTGATATATTCTCGAAGATGCACTACTTTGATATCGGTAGTAGGAGGGTGCTCAACGCCGATCTTCTCTTATTATTTTCTGATGACGGCATCGGAAATTGAATTTTGTATTCCTTAGAGCTTCAATCTCGATCTTAATGATTCAACGCGAATAGAGAAATCCTGCGCACAGAGCACCGCAATTCACCGCATCGCTCTAGCAACTAACCTGCACGCGCTCGCTCACAGCTACTGTATACACGAATATAACGGGTGGATGGTAACATTTAATTAGATAAAGTAACTCCAAATGCCTAATAGAATAGTTAATCACTTTTTGAATCAAAATTACGCCTATTAAAGAGAATCCTATAATTCGCAGGGTTGTTTATTATATATGTATTGTACCATATATATATTAGGGTGGCTCAAAAATGCATGGCAAAAATCACTTTTGTCAGTTTTTGGAATAATTTTTGAGGGTTTAGGAAAATATGACGGGAAAGTATAGAGGCTTATTGAGAACTATCCAAAAAAGAATTTCATGCATCACACATATGAGTTTGATACCCCTAACACAGCCCCACGGTGCCTTAAAAAGTACCCTTAAAACCTAAAATTTTAATTTTTCACAAAACATACCTTCTGAACATTTTCTTCGTGTTTTTATTTTAATAAAACTTATTTCAATTAGTTTAGTGAAATATTAATAAACATTTTTTAATTAATTTTTTATTTTTCAAACAAGCAGAAATCTTTCCACAATAATAAACTGCAAGTTCTTCGAATTTTTGATAAAAAAAAAAGAAATTTGGAAAGAAATGTATTTAAACAAATGTAATTTGTTTAAATAATTTAAGATTAATTGACTAATAGTGATAAATATTCCATTAGACTAATAGAAATAATTTTTATTAAAAGAAAAAGGAGAATAAAACGCTTATCAGGTAAATTTTGTGAAAAATTAACATTTTTGGTTTTAAGGGTAGTTTTTAAGGCACTGTGGGTCTGTTTTAGGGGTGTCGAGATAGTTCTCAATAAGTCTCTATACTTTCCCGAAACATTTTCCTAAACCCTCAAAAATTATTCCAAAAACTGAAAAAAGTCAATTTTTCCTAATTTAAAAAAAATAGAACATTTTTTTTTAAATAAGTAACGAATTGGCAACTAATTACATTTTGTTCAGTTAAAGTAACTAAAAAAATTGTTACTTTTCTCGTTACTTATTAATTTTCCTTACTATATATTTATAATATCAGTAACTAGTTACTTTTTTTCGTGATGTAACTGTAACGGTAAAACTAGTTCCTTTTGAAAAGTAACTTACCCATCATTGATGTATGTATAATGGAATAAAGATAATTTTTTAGACCTAAAAGATATACCATTTTGGATATACTTAATTTCAATTAATTAATAATCGTATAAATTTTAGTATGCATTTTATCAATTTTCTAATGAATAAATAATCTTTCATACTTCCAATTGAACAGTGCTTCAATTTTTATGACTCCATTTGAATTGAGAAATTTTAAAACTTCATTGCCTCTCATTGAAACTCAATTAAATATCAATACTCGCATTTGAAGAGGAATCAAAATGTATTGCTTCCTATATTGTATTTATTATAGCCTTTTATAACAAGAGTAATAAAGATTCCTTTCAAAAAGTTACAAAATTGTATTCGAGTGAAAATCATTAAAAGTATAGAAGCAAAAATATAAATCCACCCGTTCTTTATGTGTACTTCTAAATAAAATGTACATACATGATAGTATTCTGTTTGTGTGACTGACCTGTGTGCGTTTGCCAATAGAAATTAAATATCGTTCACGATTTCTTGCCCTAAATTTTTGAAATAACTAACAAAGATAAGTAACAAAATTCTTTTTATACCTTGTGTGCCATAGTCTTGAACTTATCATCTCTTTTCATCTCACGTTTATCTACAACTGTTTTGGTTACAAACTAAAACAAATTAGATCAAAGAAATAATTTCAACATATTAAAAGTGTCGATGTACGTGAGAATTGACAATAGAGGTGTAAAAGTGCAAAAGTTAAATAATACAAAATGCTTTTGAACTAATCTTCTGCACATTCTCGTGACCTAATCTTCTCTCCTTCCTCTTTCTCATTTTCTATTTCTCTCTCTTTCTCTATTTTCAGCCTCTAATTCTTCACCGATCGGCTATTAATCTCTAAATTAATGTAACAATGCAATAACCTGAATCACATCGCAGGACGGAATGCTACTTGCACCTCTGGGATGGGCTAATTTGATTTGTTGGAACTAAGAATACACATAGTCGAGAGTTCTATAAAGCTCCATTTCCAACGTCTTTAATTCAATTTGTAGAAAGCAATGCATTCTAGCCTTTTTCCTTTTCTATACTTCAAGAGTCGAGGACAAAGAAAGTACTTTCATCTTCTCGCTGATAAAAGAATCGTTTCGATTTACAGATTGCTTCTCGTCTCGGTAGCGAGGCAGAAAAGGTCAAGACCTAAAGTAAATCTTCCTCGTTTATTTGTATACGTTCTTATCCTACTTCAGTAGGATATTAGGTTCAGTAAATACCTTCCATATTTTCAGAAAAGAGGCTTAAAGGATACTGGATTTTCTATCATAAATTTGTCTAGTTTATTTTTCTCGAAGGTAGAATCTGAGTACGAGTGGAATATTGATAAGTTTTTAAAAATCTTTAACATATATATTAGCCGATTTATATTGCAAGATATGTTAAATAAGTATTTAAAAAAATTAAAGTTGAAATGAAAAGCAAGCTTTTTTTTATTTTTTATTTTATTTTATTTATTTTTATTTTAATCCTGACACTAAATCTGGTTCTCTCATCTTAAGTATACGTACGAGGATGATCTCTTTCTCTACTCAGTGACATTACCTCAAGAATTTTACCTTCTACCTTCTAGTGCGACCGCATAACCTTAAAGCTGCTTTTACACCGTCGTTTTTATGGCGTTGCTTAGTCGCCCAGTGGAGGAACACGGTTTTCTATGACGGCATATGGAACTTTAAGGGCGGTACTAAAAAAGAGCGTGCATAAAAACGTACGAGCACCAACCTGGAAAATCGGACAAACTACATCTGATGCCATAAAATATTCTGTTTTTTTTAATTAACACCTTTATTTTTCGCACTCCATTTTCAGTTCAGATCATTCTTTCAGTTATAATTTCTAGATTCGTTTAACAGGGTGTCTACTAACTTACGGGAATTGAAAATTCGGAAATTATCTTTAATATTATTTTTGATGTGGGATGTGGATTTCCGGTTTGAAAAAAACGTTTTCGAATAATAAATTTAAATATTTTTATTTGGCACTTGCTACTTTTGTTAAATCTCTTGAAATCTTTTAAATTTTTATAAATCCCTGCAACTTTGTAAAATATTTCAAATCTCTGGAAATCCTTTTAATCCTTTTAAATCGGTTTAAATCGCTTACAGTTCTTTAAAATCATCAAAATTTATTTTTTATACATTATTTGAATTGGGCTGAAGTATTTATTTTTTTAACTTATAAATGTAATACAAAGAAGGTCAAAAACAATGTTTTAGAATATACAAATGCGCATTAAGGGTCTGTCCAAGTATTACATAAGCACTTTTGAGATCATTTACCCCAAATTTACCTCCAAAGTTGACTATATTAAAAAAATGCAGAGTCGAAAAATTTGAAATGAATTTTTCGAGAGAATGTGATTGCAGATTCTCGTGCAATTTCATCTCTTAATCTGAGAGATATTTTAGTTCTTCCAATATGGTGTGATATCTAATTGTTGAGTCGAGTAAATAAACTTTTGAAAATTACAACTTCTGCAGCGTCTCTTAAAATAGAGAATTAATGTCACAGATCGAGGGTCTGAAGTCATAAAAATCTTAGGTGCTTTTAGATTTTATTTGAAACTGGAAAGCACTCTAGTTTATGTACAGGTGACCCATATGTGTCACAAATCTCAGTTACAACTTATATTGCCAGGCTTACACCTTATTGGACCGTTGACCTGCATTACATTACTTCTTACGAAAGATATATTGAGTAATTTCGTATTGAAGTCTTATAATGATATTTTTTATTTCATGTATATCATGAATTGAATTATAAATTAATACACTGTTGTTAATAATGAAGAGTAATTATGATAATTTGTTAGAAATTAATCTGTTTTATTGAGGGGGATTCTTTTCAAATATGGAAGAGTGCAAGTAGCATTTCGGTACTGGGAAATACGTGAAACTTCATTTCAGAGCTGAGCTAAACTGAAAGTACATTATCTACAATAAGTGCTGTTTGTAATTTTCAAACTCTGCACTCGGCGATAAATAAAGCTGTGAAAGAGAATATGTTAATATTTTTTGAACGCTTGATTTTATCCTAAAAGCCCCATGAAATATCTACTTTAAATTGCGGCATAAATACTTGAAAATAGAGACATATATATGAAACTCTAGCTTCTGGTGGAGAAGCAAAGTCATAAATAATTAATAGTTGGCTTAGCAGGCAGAGAATTTTCTATAAGGGAAATTTACAACTGCTGTAATAAAAGCACTAATCCAAACAAAAATACTAATCGTAAAACTAAACTCATGTTTTATTATAGTTTTATGGTGTACAAGAATTTAATACTTATAAATAAAAGTAATTGAGTAATTTGAAAAATGTGTAATAAAAGTTATAGGAGAGTGGAAACTAATTTAATTTCCTAAGTTGAAAAAAGTTTCACACCACATGTGCGGTTTTACTGTTTGAACTGGAGAAGATAGTTTAGTGGGATACTCTATGGAGTTGGCATTCCATTTGAGGAGGTCTTGGGAATCTTTTCTCTGGGCACAGCAAGTTATCTGAAAATGCATTCGTTTTCCCAGAAGTTTCGCTTCACGTTTTATTGCAGCGGGTTACCGTTTTCATGAATTTATGTGAGAATTCACACATTCGGTATTTGTAAGTTTAGACACGTGACATTTGAACAAGTACAGTAGAATGATTGTCGTGTGGTCAGACGCAGAAGAAGAGAAACAATACCGCTTGATTATATTTTCCTTGAGATCATCTAATAAACTCATGATACTGCGAAATTGATAGTGATTCATGGAATTTTTTTTATTTGAGCTTGTTAGTTTTCTACATTTTCCTATAATATTACATTCTTTCCAAGAAATATCATAAAATTCTTTCCTTCAAGGTAGATTATTCTTTCTGCAAGATCGAAAGGCAATTTCATAACATTTATTTACGGCACATAAAATAGAACCCAGGAAAAGATGCTGCTGGTGTATTACATGTGATGTTAATGTATTTTGACGATATATTTTTAATAAATCTAGTACACTTGGGAAATTGAAATGTTTCCTTTGGCTTACGTTTAATGAATGCGAGTTTTGGTAAGCTAATATTGAGTTTAGAAACCATGATATAACTACAGGGTGGCCACGTGTTAGGGAAGTCGGGGATGTCAGGGAAATGTCAGGTAAAATAATAATAATAATAAATTATAGTTTATTTAACAGATTTTAGATTTCTAGGCATTCTTTGATATTCTATATGTTTCTAAATATTTTAAGAAAGTTTTGCAAATCCAAAGAACTGAAGATTATATCTGAAGATCCTTTTAAAGGATTTAAAGAAGTGTTTCTAGGTATATTTTTTAGACTTTAAGGGATTTTAAAGTTCCTAATTGAATTTAGAAGGATTTTACTAGACTTTTATGATTTCTGAAAGTTTTTGTAGAATTTTATGGACTTTCAAGGGTTCCTAAAAAATTTTTTAAAGGTTCTATACGTAGTTTAAGGAATTTTGATATTCTTTATGGAATTGTGAAACATTTTAAAAGGTATTATTGATTTTAGTGGATATTTAATGTTACTGTTGAGTTTTAAGAAATTTGAAGAATTTTCCTAGGAGTTTTTCGTGGAACTTAAATGATTTCAAATGATTTTGAGTAATTTAAAAAAAATTAGTGAAGCTTCAAGGGATTTTATAGAATATTAAAAAATTGGAAAGAATTTCATGAAATTTTGAGGGACTTTAAAGATTGTCGTGAAATTTTTAAGGATTTCAAGTGTTTTTATTAATCTTAGAGATTTTTACGAATTTTAAGAGTTTTTCATATTTTTAAAAGATTTATTAGAACCTTAGTAGATTTCAAAAGTGATGTTACGTGCAACTTTTGAAAAATGTCAATAAAACTATTATTAAAAATGTATTCGTATTTTTAATAATTTTTTGTCAATTTTGGTCTGAAAGATTGAAAAAAAGTAATTTAGCTTAAAAAATATCCACAATATAACCGCCGTGGCTAACATTATATAATGGATGAAAGCTGCAATTGAGTATATCGTCACCATTAGTTTTCTAAGTTTCCGACCCGAGTGACTCTGCTCTCGATGCTTTTAGCACTTCTCTTGGGTACTTTGCTTGGCTCAGCTCCCTCTGAAAATGAGTTTCTCTCTTGACCCTTAACCCTTACCCCTTCTCACCCTACTTCTCTTGGGTCTAATGTCTAAACTGCTTTGATGGAATGCAACCTGTTCTTTATTGTTCTTTTCAGTGCCACCTAAAATCACGCCTTTCAGTTTTGCTCGCGATTTAAACGTAGGGGACCGTACTAGCATACAGTGCGTTGTCGTGACCGGCGACCTCCCGCTGACATTCACTTGGCTCAAAGATAACGTGCCAATTGACGCATTACCGGAAACACCCCTGGCGGGTCTTGAGGCCCCCGTCAGAAATTCGAATTCGGGTCTCGCGGATCAACCCCGGTCCAGAGAACAGGGACCAATTAAGGCGATCAACATCCGTCAATATGACGCTTTTAACAGCGCCCTGAGCATTAGTACGATCGCACCCGCACACAATGGCACGTACACCTGTCGCGTGGCCAATGGTGCTGCCACAGTCGCTCATTTTGCACTCCTCCACGTTAACGGTTGGTTGCACTCCTCCACGTTGGTGTTTCTTTAAACACCAACCCAAATGCATCACTTTTGCCATTTGGGCTAGGCACATTACTCAGTTTTTTTTATTTAAACTTACATTTTTTTAAATCTCTATTTTTATGCATGCTTTGAGCACTTTTCCAAATCAAAATAATATTACTTATCCGACTTTTCCCTACCTTACCGACATTGTTTACTCTGCAAGGTTACTTTTAAATTTATTGAGATATCAAATTCACAATTTCTAAAATTAATAGTGAGGCATTAAATTACGTTTATCTGGTCCTAAATATTTTCTTTTATAGTTTTTCAAATTTTCAATTTGATATTTCAATAAATCGGATAAGTAATACATGCCATTAAAATTTTTTAAATATTATATTAAAATCAAAATACATTTTACATACATAAATTATATATTGTATCACACTTTTTTCTTAAACTACACGAGACTGGTGCCTAGCCCCACCTCAACTTTCGCATCACATTTTTGGTAACATTTGCAAAATTCTCTTTCAAATTTATGCACAATTTATTTTTTCTAAAAAAATTAACCTTTCGTATTGCAGGGTTTATTCACTCAAGACCAAAAGTGTCGTGTGTGATTGTTGATATGACAAATGAAGATCGCTAATAATCGTTTACACTCAGAAAAAAAAGATGTATTAACTTAATCGAACTATTTTGTTTCAATTGATTTATTCTGAATCAATCGACAATTTTTATAAAATTATTCGATTCCTACCTTACTGGCTTTCATTTCTTGAGGCACCTTAATTGAAAAAAATAGATAAAATGTATTTATAATCAGTGGATAAACCTTAAAAAATTAATTTTAATTATTAGTTTTTTAATGTGATGCCTGAAAACCTGAAATATGGTAACAATCGTCACAAAATATTTCATATATAAATGTTTAAATAAACTTGAATCGATTCAAAGAAACAAAAGAGTTAAATGAAAAAGAACTGTAGGTTGATTCAATTAAGTCTGTGAAACAATTTAATGCGTTTAAATTAATCGTATTTTTTTCTCAGTGCAGTGTTCCTTTCTTTTTCCGATCTAACATGCCTGTTTCTGCTACATGCTCTTTCACAATGCACGCTAAGTACTTTTTTTAGACTTACGATTCTTCCAGCTACGACTTGTTCTATTTTCCTGCACGCTATTTTCTCTGCACGCTAATTGCACGCTTTTCGAACCAATTTTCCATGAGATACTTTTTAACTTACTTATAGTCTCGATAGTTTTGTATTTTGACTGATTCAACAGTTAATATATTCCTACTGTTAGTAAATATATTCGATAGTCGAATGCATTCATTGGACATCGTTCTAAGGAAATATTTGTTAATTCAACCGAATTAAACGTAGATTAAATTAATATATATATAATTAATAGGACCGGATTTTTATGATCTTTTTATTAAAGACATGATGAAAAAATGTAACTTTAATTTTACCTTGATTATGAATTAGTGTTAATTGTAATTCAGTTATTAATAATAATACACTGAGTCCTAAGAATCCGTATTTTATTAATGAAAAAGATTTTTCAAGTAGAATTCATAAGAATATTTATTCGAATGCCTTAGTAGAATGTATTCAAATACATATATTTCAAATTTGATTTTTACTAATCTATCAAAATCTATATAGAAATGATTCTTTTTCCTTTGGAATACACTTTTTTATAAATTTATAACAAATTTTCTCGCCTGTAGAGCGTATGATCCTAGGTGACATTTTCAGTCTCTATAAAAGCTCTAATGACACGTAATTGAAGATACTCGATCATGCACAGTTTTTAATACGATAATCATCTAAATTTTCATATTTTCGCAAGTGCATCGTATATCGTTATTAATCATACCTTATGTCAAGTTTTTAAATTAAATATAAAGTATTTTTAGAATACCATACATGTTCAAAATTTCTAGTCGACTGATCGACTCGGTAGTTATAATTATTTTCTACAACTTATTTAAAAATTTTTCGTCTGTTCCTTATATCGACATTTTTCTTCCATAGTCGACTATTGGGAGTATAATTTTTAAACTGAATTACATTCTTTCGTATTTTCATTCTCTTTGAAATAAACTCTAATAGACGAACTAGATGTAGAAGTTTTCTAGTTTCTTTTTACTTTATTTTTGTACATTTAAGAAGGATAAATTGAAAGCGAGAATATTGTCACCGTAGTAAAATCGTTTCAACTGAGATTCAAATCTTAAAGCTCAAAAGGTTTGGAATATGTCAATGTCAGTTAGTTAATTAATTTCAATGAAGCAAACAATGGGGCTGGAGTCTCGTATATAGGGTGACTGGCGTATAATCGGTGATGAATCTTGATTGGTTTTTCAAGGCTCTACTTGCTGTAATCAAGTGACTAATTTTTCACTTCTAGCTGCAATTTAAATTAAATTCACTTAAGGCTGAGATTTATTAAAATCAATTAAGTTAATTTATTTTGGTTAAAAAGAAATATTTCTGGAGTTAAGGCAGTTAGTTTGTACAGAAATAAAATTTAAAGAAATAAAATTATATTAAATGAAATTGGAGAACTCGATTAGTAAAAGATTCTACATCTGGTTCAGTCTAACATTCTCATCGACAGCATCAGGTAGAAAATTTGTTTCCACTGGGTAAGTAGAGGGTGACAGGAGACGAAAGCCACTATATGAATCGTGAAAAATGTTTGAGAGCTGTGAAATTATTCAAGAGATACCAACATGGATCTCTAAGTAGTAGTAGTCTATTATAGACTGACATTTCGATTTGGATTCGAGCTATCTCATTTCTGAGAACTCGCATAATTTGAAAAAAGAATCGAGTCTCGCTTCGAAATATACACATAAAACGTAATTACCTATGTACGTACAAAATTAGGTTGGTACCTATTTCGTGACTACCCTTATAGTTCCACCGCGGATCTCACCGTTTTATTTCGAGAACGGTATCACCCAAGGGATGAGGACACAACTAATGTGTACCACAAGCCAGGGAGACCAGCCCTTCAACATCACGTGGCTATTGGACAGGAAACCTATTCAGGTCAAAGAGAACGGTGATGTTTCATCGAACCAGTTACCTACCAGTCAGGAAATCAGCAACATTCAGATAAGCGACTATCCACCGTTTTCCAGCATCCTGACGATTAGTAATGTCACAGCAAAGCATAGTGGAAACTACACGTGCCGAATCAGCAACATTGCTGGTGTTACCGAACACTCCACTAGACTCTCCGTAACTGGTTTGTGTCAGATCTGTCCAAGACAATGCTCTAATGTCCGGTTTTTTGATCAAATTTTACTTTTTAAATATATTGTTTTATTACTTTTTATTTATTTCTCGACATGTGTATCAGAAAATGTATTATTTACTGCAGATATTTAAATTTTATTCAAGTTACGTAATTATCTGAATATCAACCAATTGAATACAACACATTATTAGTTTTCTAATTCAACATTCATGCATATGATTTCTTGAATTGTTTTCCCTTTTGATGATTAAATAACCGGCTCAGAGCATAATTATTACATCCATGTCTTTGACTTCCTTATTCCAGAGTAGAGACTTATTTTCTTACAATGAAACAGAAAATAATTTGATTATTTTAAAATGGAAAAGCACATGAAACACACATCCTAGCTAAATCATCCACTATCTTTTTTGAAAACTTGATGTAAAATTAAAAACTTGAAGAAAAATGTTTAACTCTCTAAACTTGAACCAGTGAAAAATTAGTGAAATTTCACTGATTTTTAGTCAAATTACACTGATTCTCAGTGGATTTTCACTGAATGAAATCTTGAAAAGAGAGTCACTGACAATCAGAGAACTTCAACAATTTAGTTTCCCCAACTCACGCAATAATAAATATTTTTTCCTAAAAGACCTTAAAAATCTGTAATTAAGAGAGATAAGCATCAATTTTGTTTCTGGATATATTCGTTTTGTGCTTTCCTGTTTTTCCTGAATTAAAAATTACTTCTTTCATGTCAAGAATGCATAAAAAGAGCAACTCTAATATGAATTATTATTATATTAGGAAAATCGACATGGACGTAAACTGATAAATTGTATATACACTGAACAAAAAGTGCACGTTATCGAAAAGGATTGGAATATAAATTTATCTTGCAGTACGGAAAAATTTAAACACTTGTTTGACTCCTATGAACTTTTTTAGATGATAATAATTTTTCCTTTGAGGATAGGAGACTAATTAAATATTTCTGAAATAAGTTATTAAACTGGTAAACAAAATTGTCTTCTTTATACAAATTTTTGTTAAAGAAAGTAATGAAATTTGATTTTATAAGAAAATACTTGACTAATTGCATTATATTTTCTAAAAAAATTGATTCTAAAGAGAAATTAATAGAAATAATCATCATGAAAAAGTTGTTATCTGTATCGAACTACTGCGCTTTCGCACCGCACTAAAGTAATTGCCTTTGTGTACACAGACAATTCGAATTGAGTGACATTCGACTGGATATTGATAGTTCTATGTATAGTAAACTTCATTTTAGCCCCGTGTTTATATTGGTTTACTCTGGTGTGAGAATACAAGTCACCAAAGTACCGTAAATTTAGATTACGTTCATGACTGTAAACCAGCACGTCCACGCCACATACTCATACATCATGATTTTGACATTATCATGGGTACAGAGTTACTTTTTTACCCGAGCTCAACTAATTTTTGACACCCAAAATGATACAAATAATCCCTCAAAAATTCAGAGTTCGTTTTTTATATTTGTTTATGAAACATTACAATTTCAGTATTTCGTAAATAGTTTCAACTCCCCCGCGTGGAAAATTTTATCTGGCCCCTGGATGGTCCTACGTAGATTGCCCCTTTACTTCTGCTACCCAAATAAGGCATT
This sequence comes from Synergus laeviventris, assembly GCA_032275145.1. Classification (NCBI taxonomy): domain Eukaryota; kingdom Metazoa; phylum Arthropoda; class Insecta; order Hymenoptera; family Cynipidae; genus Synergus; species Synergus laeviventris. The sequence continues at coordinate 4,290,645 of JAUESI010000015.1, read as the reverse complement.
TTTTTTATTCTTATAAGAGTTAAATTTAGAGTCATTGTGGCTAGTATTACCATATATCAGAAACTATAAGTATTATATTATACTTTAAAGTTGGACACATTTTTTTGGACACTAATCAAATTGTTCATTTTGTATTAAAGTATTAAAGCAATTTTTTGGTTTATTTTCAAGTTAGTGATCGGATTTTGTGGGGCCTCTAGAGGACCAAAATTTAAAAATGTCTAACTAAGCTGGGCAATTTCCACACGGATCTCTGGTTGCTTTTAGTTTATCAATAATTTGGCTAATAGTGAGCAAAATATGAAGGATAAAAGTGTTGATTTATCATCGCAGAGAATACAGTTCATTCAAAGTCACAAAAGGTCGGAGCTACCCTACGCTCCCCTACCTATAATTGTTATTTGTGGCTCGAACTTTCCACAACCTTATTTTCTAGTAAATTTATAAATTAAATCTTTTCGCTATTACGCAAAACAAAGTTGCAGTAGAAAAAGATGTGTTTGGCGGGATGGAAATGGTGTCTCTAATATTTCTACATAATTGGATTATATAACTGCAGTGACTGTTATAATTCTTCATTCAAAATCAATTTTACCTTTCAGGTTTTCGAATTATTGCAAATATCGAGTAAAATTTTAATTGAATGGAACACTGAATAAGATGAAAACAATTCATTTCGATAATAATTTGAATAGGTATTAAGTGATTATCGGGAGGTTTATAGAGTCAATGTCGCATACATATATGCAACGACACCATAACTGTTTCATGTTACGTATTATAGGCCATATAAGTACTCATTTACATAATTGTTTCATCATGTTAATTTAGTAATTAGAAATGGAATACAATTGAAACAATGAGGATTGGAAACACTCAATAATAATTATAGTAATAATAATAATAACAAAAACAATAATAATACAAGTTTTCTTATTCCTAATTTTACATTATTAAAATCTTAAATTTGAAAATCTGTATTTGCGATCTTGGATGAAATTAACCTGACGTTAACCGAAATGTTAAGAGATTTCATAAGATTTTAAGACATTTTAACTGATTTTAATGAGGGGGTAAATTTCATACACGACCTGAAAACTCTGACTCTTAAACATTTTACGATTGTGTCGATATTTGTACTTGAAAGATGGGTTCTTTTTAGATCTTATCTCGAGTTTCTTGAGAATTGTTCAGTGATAAGTCGCAGAAAATAACGTCTAAAAGGTCGCTAAGTAAATCCGCCTTGTCTAGATTTATCCACTTCCGCACTCAACGACAGGAGCAGGAGTCTGTGTTTTTCTAGAACATTTGCAACGACAATCTCAACTTTCGGTTCTGTACGTTTTCATTGAATTCAGAGATTTTGTTTTCTTTATGATACTAGACATATTATGAAATCTGGAATCTCGGGAGGTAATTTTAAAAATCATTGTGATTACAAGAAACTTAAAGATGCAGAATTGCATAAAAGTTAAATCCATTTTAAAAACTAATATAAAATAGTAATATACGTACTACATTATTCCGATCCTTTTCTAAATAAAAATCTAATGTAAACTAAACTGACACTACCATGTAGTTTATTTTAATGATGCACATATGAAGAAAAGCTAATTTTCACAGCATTGTGGTTTTCAAATGGAAATTAGCAATTAATAGAGCACTATCAATAAGAGAATAAGAAAAAATTGCGTAGTTGTTTTAAACTTTAAAATTCGAGTCTGAATTTTTGTTATTTTAATCATTTTAGATATAAAGAAAAATATTTCCTTTTTTCTCAACGCACTCCAGAAAAAAAGTGTAAAAAATGAGAAATATAGGGAGTTTTTATATTTTGTGATTTGATGAATGCATGAGGGAATATGGGACTCGGCCATACATTGTAACTTCTGCGAGTTGTATAACTCGATTGCCGTAATTAATTAGTGCATCCGCATGATATGACTAGAAATTTGTGAGATTTCACTGTGAAAATTATTCTCTTTTGAATATTACATAAATCTCAAATTCTGCGTTAATGCAGTACTTCATTTAATTTTCACTGTTAATTCTTTACGTTTGCTCATTTATTATTTTTCAATTTCAACAATTTCCTAGGTATATTTGAATTATTTGATCAAATTTTCAAAATATTAAATTCTTACTGAGATCTCTGGTACTATAATAATTTGCATGTCCTGCTTAATTTAGGAATTGAAACACATATTATGAATTGCAAATACAAAATTAAAAAATATATAGATTCTTGAAAATTTTATAATTACTTATGCACTTACATCACAATTTTTTTAAAAGATATAAACTTTAATGCAAATTTTTTGGCTCAATATTTTTTGATCTTATTATTCATTAAAATCTTTTTATTTAGGATAAAAGTAATTTTAATGTATTGACATATTAGCATGATAAATTTACTTCTTTTATAATGTAACTTTAATATGTATTAATATCAATTTTGTAGCTTTTAAAAATAGTGAAATTATGGTTTCTTAGTTGTGGAAAGTTTGTTGTTAATTTAATTATAAAGAAACTTGCTCGTTCCTTTCAGTATTGCTTTTAGTCATAAGTAAAATTTAAAAAAATAAATATTACTTTTTGTATTATTTCCAAGATTACATGTTATTCTATTGCCTGATGTCTTGCAAGTTGAATGGACCATTAAACAGACAAGAATTCAGTTCGAATCGTGTAAATACTTGATGGATTTGCAAGATTGTTGCTTCAAGTAAATTAAAACTAGAATTAAAAATTAATTTTAAGAAAATATTTCGTATTTTTAGTGCCCCCTCAATGGAAGACTGAACCTATCGACCAAGATGCAATTGTAGGTCACAGCGTCTCGATTGCTTGCCAAGCTGAAGGATTTCCGATTCCATCTGTAACTTGGAAGCAATCTAACAGTAAGTTATAGATTTTTAAGTAGCTAATGTATCTAAATCTCACTTGAAAGTGAATACGAATTTGATGAAATTTTCAATAAAGCTGCAGTTTTCTTTGTAGTCAGCTCCTATATTTTTAGGGACCAAAGCATTGGTAGATTGATTTGAAACGAAGCTTTCTGGCTACACTATAAAAAGTAGTGGCGTCATATTTTATTTAACCAGTAAAAGCCACTTAAATCCATTGAAATATTCATCTCAATATGCAATACATTTCCTCTAATTTGTACAAAATTTTTATTTCAAATTCAACTTTCGAGATTAACAAAAGTATTCAATTCTGTCATTATTCTGAAAAATACCTTGATAAAACATTTTTCTCACTCTGATGAGTCTGCTATAAAAGAACTCGTGTTTTTTCAGCGGTGAGTTTCGCGACAGCAGCAAATTTTTGTTATGCATCCTCGGATGTCATTGTTATACGAGCCAATTATTTTATATCGAGCCTTACCCCAGTGAACCAAAAATCCTGCTTGGTGCGCGTTTTCCTCCAGATCGATTACATTTTAGCTTGCTCAAAACAGTATGAATAGAGCACCATGGGCACAAGATCATTTTTGAACATAATAGTATCTGACAGAATCACAAGAACGATGTTCGCCGCCACATACAATACATCTTCTCTTGGAATGAATCGTCTGTCGAGGAATCAGGCCAACCAAAAAAGAAGAATCTACGTCTACTATACTTCACCAAAGACGTTTCGAAAGGACTGAAAGCTGGAAATATTTCCTTCACTGTGCCGCGTCGAACGTGCTCGCGTTTAAATTGAAAAAGGTTTTCTTAAATGGTTTTCACCCGTAATGGTTAAGCGATAAGCAGAGAAGTTTATCACACGTGAAACCCAGACTTGTTTCAAGTGTAAAATCAAACATTTCGACCCTTCTTTAATAGTCTATTAAAACGTGATAAATCCGAGGATAAATCTATACAAAGAAAAAACAAAGATTCCTTAATTCTTCTGTAAAGTGATTAAAAAATCATGCCGCATAAAAAATTGAGAGAGAAGCGATGAAATTACACTCGGACTCAATAAAAGCCGCATTTTGTCATTATACAAATGCTATTTTTATATAAAGACCATTATATCCTTGCATCCGTGCATCAAAAAATCATCCTCATGCGAAATCGAATGAATATACACATTTATATGACGCTTACGAAATCCGGGGCATTCCAAGCGAAAACCTGACTGGTGACCCTACGCATGAAAAATTCCCTATAGTTCTTGTGAAAGCTATACCTTTTCATTTTCAGCAATATTACTTGATGTACATGAAATACTATTTTATATTTATAAGAACAGTTTTTTTAAATCATAAAGTAAGGAAAATAAACAACGTAACGTATATACTTTTTAGGAGTTTAGACACTTTTATACGGCTTTTTTTCTGTCATGCACCACAGAATTTCCTTTTATACGATCGTATTTATGAGAAATTTTCTTTGAATATTCAGGTGAGAGTCCAGGTGACTACAGGGAGCTCGGTTATGGGGGAACCGAAGGAGCTGGAGTTGCTGCGAATGGCTCATTGGTGATCCCAAGGGTATCTCGAGAGCACAGTGGCTCTTACCTATGCAAGGCAAGCAACAGTATCGGCCCTGGTCTCAGCAAACTCATTCGGCTAACAGTTCATGGTAAAATATTTACGCTAATCCTCTTCCACTTGTCCTGTAGCTATACTGTTTGCAAATAAGGGATAAAAGTATCGGCTCTCAAGTATCCGGATGATATTATAAAGAACGACCGCGTTGAGTGTTGGGGCACCAACGTTGTTACAGCAAAATTGAAAATCTATCTTTTACATATATATATGGTATATCGCCTGGGAATCTATACGCTCTCCAATGGAAAGATCTTGAGATACTGAAAAGAGTATATTGACCGCTCAAGAGAATATTGAAATTATGCATTCACCACAGTTCAGAAATTCAAAAGTTTCAATAAAAATCCAATTCAGATATACTTCCGAAAAGCTCGATCCTCCGATTTCCTTGAAACTGCCTATACTTATGTTTTTTGAAGCTTTAATTACGAATATGATAGTAAAAATCGGCGGAAATTTAAATTTCATGGTGAAACCATTAAAAAATTATAAAAATCATGGTTTTGTCTGTTTGTCTTTTGGATCTTATCGAGGTAAAGGGAAATGGCTAAGGACAATGGTTATAATCATATTAAAAACTCAAAAATAAAATTTACAAAATAAGAAATAAAAATCTATGTACCATTTATTTCCTCAGAAACTATCACTGGAAAAAAAAATTGCTTTCAACAAAAAATCTGTATTTCGATGAGATATACGACTTTTGTTTGAAACATTTAAAAAAATTTTGCGTATTAACTGAGATGAATGCAAAAAACCATGATTTTTATGATTTTATGGTAATCAGCGCATCAAAATAGATAGTTATAGGCAGTTTCAAGGAAATTGGAGGTTTGACCTTTTCCACTTTAAGGATCATGAGGTAGAAAATGCAGTTTAGAACAGCGCATACTCAAATATTCATGTGAAGTTTCTATCAAGATGGTTAAATTTACTCTCACAGGTCAATTTAAATTTTTAATTTGAGAAATAATTTTACTGTACAATAAATTAACAATTGTCGGCCGGACTTTAGTGCTGAGCTGCCAAAGTTAATACGACTCAATTAACGAGCATGTCGTACGAAAGAACAAGATCTAAGCTTCGGGCGACCCTAGACAGCCGAGGTATTAAAGCTGGAACTTTCGAGAGCTGATTTATGTCGATACTTTTTCATCCTCTTGAAACCTACAGCATTACTGAGTATACCAGTGCTTCGAGTGTGGAATTGAGTGGAACTTAATCTTTTAAAACAGCAGGACCTTCGGTGACCGTCAGAAGCAAAGAGGAATCTGTGAGAAGGGGCGAGAGGGTAACTTTGCGTTGTGAAGCAGAAGGGGATGCACCTCTTGATCTCAGTTGGCGAACTCGTGGCAGTACTATTGGATCTACTTACGATGATAGGTTTGTATAATCTCTCTCGATTGACAATACTTCTACCAGATAACAAAATTACCCTCAGACAAATAACAAATTTTGTTAGTTAGAATTTTTAAAAAAAAGTTCGTCTGAGTAGACGTCTGAAACTTCAGCCCAATTCCAATTTAAATTAACAAAACAACTGCAATGCAAGCTTAAATATCCCTTTCCATGCTATTTCAGTTTACTATAATCATAAAATAACTTTGTCAGAGGTCCAAAGTAGATATAATCTAATAAAGATCCTAACTTGTGAGGGGTAAGAAAATGAATGGGCTCAACTCATAAATGAATAATGTACCGCATACGGCCAGCGACACTTATTATCATATTATTCGATTTTTTTTTCCTACTCTTCTCATATATATTTTCATGAAGTTGAATAATTTCTCTGCACTCTGCCTTGGTTGATCGTAAGTTCGCGGTAATAAAATGGATGAGAGAAATTGCCTATGAATTATTGATTAAAAGATAAAAATTAAGTGAAAGTTCAACTTGAAAAATGAAACTTTCGAGGTGTACAATACAGTCCCACGCACTGGCAAGTATAACCATCTCATAAAAATAGCAATTTCACGTCCTGTACGGAAAAGTACTTTCACCTTTATTTCCCTGTTTTCTCGTCGCTTCCTGCAGAGTTGCTCCAAGGAATATAAGTGTCCATTTCATTGAATAGAAACCCATCTCCCGAATATTCGCAGAGTCCATCAATTCCACAATGCGCGGAGAAACACTTTAACACTTTATACCTATACTCGTAAATTTGTCTTTCATTCTATAAATACATTCCTCTCAATCATTGGATTTAAGACAATTTTTAAAATATGACCATAAATCTTTATCTCAAAAAGAAAAATATTTTACTCTTTCTTATTTACAATAAATTTGTCTTTAAGTAGTAGAGCTAAATGAGGGGTACAGGTCAACCTTTAGTCAGCTTAAACTCTGTATATAAACTCAGTCATCTATTTAACTTTTGCATGTAAATCAATATGTATAATTTTTTTCGACACTCAGTGGAGAATTCTTCCTCACCCCTTAAGAAGAAACTATTTTACTCTCTTTCTTATTTATAATTAATTTAATAAATCAAAGGCGGGAGATGAACAGTGACGATAAATTTGGGTTTAAGTGGTATAGCTAAATGAGGGGTACAGGTCAACCTTTAGTCAGCTTAAACTCACAACAGTAGTAAATATTGACACAACTTTATATTCAACTTTTTCATGTAATAAATCTATATAATGTTTTTAGATACGCAGTGGAGAATTCTCCCACACCCCTTGGTCATGTATCGGAATTGCACATCAGTCAGGCCGGCCACGCTGATCGAGGGGAATATGTATGTGTGGCCAGAAATGCTTACGGACACGATAGAGTGACTGTTCACCTACTTGTTCAAGAGCCACCGAATTTTCCTCGAAATTTACACGTCGCTGAACTAGGAAGTCGAGCGATAACCTTGGCTTGGTCTCCACCTTCGAGTGTTGCAGATACCCTACATCCTGATTCTCCCATCGCAAAATATGTCGTTCAATATAAAGAGGCTCAAGGTACGTGAATATTAAGTTTTTGCATTAAATCTTCATAATAGCAGAAAGTAGACGATAAAAAGTGATATTTTATTACTTATAAATTATTTCCCCCTCTTTTAAATAGATCATAAAAAAGGCATTGCAGCATTGTCATTTTTAAATTTCGCTTCGCTATTTACTTTCGTTAAAGTTTTAATTAGATTCGAGTACCTATAACCCACAATTAAGCTACTCGCACTTTTATTTTGAAAGCATAAATCACATTCAGCTCACAAACTTCAATCAATATTTCTAGAATTTAATTTCTTAAGACATTATCTCACTTTTTCAGTCAAAGGCAGGGACACCAGAGTTGTTATCATTATCATTTTAATTTTCAATTCGTTTTTGAACTCTCTAAAATTGAATCAGTGGAAGTTCACTGATTTTCAGTGACTCTCTTCTCAAGATTTGATTCAGTGAAAATTCACTCTGAGAATCAGTGAAATTTCACTAATTTTTTACTGATTCAAGTTTAGAAAGAAACCTAATTCCGACTTATGATTATGAAAATGGTTCTTATGAATTGAATCATTTGTTAAGGAAGGAGAAGCAGTAATGCTCATGAGTGCACTATTTATTTTTAATAAAAAAAAAGACAGCAAAAGCAGTTCAATCCTGAAATCCATTCAGAATACAGTTATTGGTAATTACTGGAAAAATATATATGCTTCTATTAAAACGTTTTTTCTACTTCCTCAATTCGAGCAGAAAAATTCAATTTAAAATATATACGAATCGTAAAACGATTAAAAGAATGTTTCTCTTTTCATTCATTGTGTCAATATCTTCTATCTAGGATTTATTTTTTTTTTCTAAAAAAACCATCCCTGCCTTTCAATTTATTAAATTTTTTATAAAGGGGAATATAGTTTTTCTAATATTTCTCATTATTAATTGTTAATAGATGACTAGAATTTTATTCTAAATGTACTGAAAACCAATTTGCTTTATGTGAAATTTTTTATTTATTTCATTTCAAGAAGATTCAAGTTTTTCGTTTACGTACATCAAAGCATTCAAAAAGCATCTGTACGTTAGATAGATATATGAAATGGATACAAGCTTATAAGAAACTGAATATATATATATGTGTGTAAGTGATGAATGTAGAAATGAAGGGAATGTGAGCGAATGCAAAAATAATTTCCCGGGTTATAACTAAATAAATTTTGAAGGGTATATCTACGTGATGGTATTTAGTTGGAGTATGTCCCTGTTGTAACAATTATGAAAAATAATTCAAGTTTAAAGATTCATGTTTCTAAGCGTGTTTTGTATTTACTGAAAGATGTGTGGCATGAACACAACACGCAGAAGCAGGTCGAAGGAGACAAAACGGTCGCTCTGGTATCCCCGCTTAAACCCGCAACGACCTACCACTTTCGAGTTTTTGCGGAAAATCATCTCGGAACATCAGCCCCAAGTGACATCCTTCATGTCAGTATCAATCGATCAATCATTCACGGATCATCATTTTTTCATTGAATTTACTGACTCACTTATCGATATTATAAAATTCAGGCTCAAACTGATGGCGAGGTTCCTGGAGGTCCACCTAAACAGATAACCGTTGAACCACTGGGTCCTCAACAAATGAAACTCGCCTGGCAACCACCAGATCGTTCACTCTGGAATGGCGAATTACTAGGATATGCGATTATCTACACAAATTTGGGGTAAGTTTTTTTATTTTTATACTTTTTATTTATGTATCCATACATATTATACTATTTATTCATATTGTAAGAATCATTCAATTTCACATGAATTAATAGTGGGTTGAAGTTACAGACGTCCAGTCTCACGATTTCTTTTTCGCATTTATTGCAATAAAAATATATTTAAAAATTTTTAAAGTTCTCAAAACTTAAAATTTGTATTTATTCATTAGCAGAAATTTACCCGGAGTTGTCCGGGATATTATGAGATTTCGTATAGTATTTAAATAAATTTTAAGAAGCATTTAAAGGATGTAAAGATTTATTTGATTTATTTAAAATGTAAAATGCAAAATAGAAAATGGTTTTCCATCTTCTATTTAAAATTCGAAAGTCAAGTATAAATTATAATTACGTAAAAGAATTATTAATATGTTACATAAATAATACATAAAGAACTACATAAAGAATAATTATTCTTTCGACAGGAACACAAGATAATATTTTATACATTATTTAACTTGTTTAATTATTTAACCAAAAAAAATGCAAAATAGCATTTTACATGTCAAATACCTATTTGGAATGAATTCATTTGAAGTAGTTACTCAGCTCTGTAGATATGATTCTGGAATTTTGTTATATAAAGGTGCTAATTATATATTAATTAGATTTGCTTAGTGTTTTTGATAAGAAATCTTTGATGAAATTTCCAGGAGTAGCGAGCAATCGGCGAATGTGACTCGGGTTGGAATAACGGGCAATGGACGAGACGGTTCCTACGATTATCGGCTAACGGGTCTCCAAAAATATACGCAATATAGCATAGTGGTGAAGGCGTTCAATAGCAAAGGTGACGGACCAGGATCAGATCCAATGATAGCGCAAACTCTGGAGGATGGTTCGTACAATTTCTTCCTGTAATAGAGAAACGTTTTCCTCTTTCGCCTCCAAATCTACTTGTAAATTCTATCACCCCATTTCATTGTGTTCCATTCGATCTCATGTGACGTTTTTGCATTAAACGAAATTACCACACCAAGCACAACGTCGCCGGATCCCTATTCAATCTTATATTTTGGTCTAGAAAATCGCTCACCTAGAAAATTGAAACGTTTCATAAATTATGTATACCCATCTTCGAAAATTCTTCAAAAAGATATATATTGATTTTGCAACTGAAAGTACTTTATTGCTAATAGTTTTCAGATCATATGATTGCATTAATCAATTTTGTCAGGCAAGCGAAGCAAACATAATTAGTATGGATTACGTATAATTTAAAACGCACGACTAGGAAATTCATTTAAGCCAGTCATATATTTATTTGGGCAAAGTAAAAGTTTTCGTCGAATATAAAATGGATGAAAACGTCGAGTATGCTCTCTGGTTGAAATAAAATCTCCCTCTAATTGAATTATACTAGCTCGTGCTCGCTTCTCTGCGCTTTAATAATGAATCCGCTTCTTAAGAATTTGTTCATCAATCAGAAAAACAGTACACTTTTTTAAAGTTTACCATAATGAATCCTATGATGAATCCTAAAACCACAAACCAGTTTGAAGAAGCTTTCGTAATGTATTAATCTCTGTTGAATTTACCTAAGGAGATTTCCTAAACTTACGCAGGAAATCTGGAAATTATCCGTAAATAATAAATATTTCTCTTTCCAAGTGCTTCATAATAAACTTAAATTCCTAAGCCTGCTTTCAATAATTCAAAGAAAATTTTCTTTCTACTTTTTCATTTTTTCAAACCATTTTAAAGTCAGCTATCAAAACTACCATATCAGCTAGTAGCACATCTAGCTCGCAGCTTTTCTTCTTGATCGAGAGTCGACTTAAAGTACTTGAAAAAAGAGTATAAGGCTTGAGACTGTACACTTGTCTCATGCGAAGTCGTTCTCACAAATGTTGAAATTCTCCTTAAACTTGAAAGTTGGATCTTGAATCTTGAATGTTGAATCTTGGATCTTAGAATTCTGGAAGTTTCAAAGAGTATTCTGCAAAGTTTAGATGGAAAGTGAAACATTTGCCGAGGTGCCTATGGCCTTTGAGATAGACCCGCATGAAACTGTGTATGCTGAAGGCTTACCCCTTAGTGCACTTAGGCAGGTTTACAAGGTAAAAGGTGCTTAACTTACACGATGTACATAGTTCCAAGCTCTCCGCCGCAGAACGTGGTCTGTGCAGCGTTGAACGGACAGAACATCCAGGTCACTTGGAAACCGCCACCTTCTAATAAAGTTCACGGGGTGGTTCAGGGATACAAGCTGGTGTACGAAGCGGCGAATGGAGCGACAGAATCAGAGTTGCAGGGATCACCGGAAACGAGAATCACTCATGCCTTAAGCGCGGTCCTTCACGGGCTTAATCCGTATACCAACTACACGGTCCAAGTTTTGGCATATACGCGAGCTGGTGATGGAGTTAGCAGCACTACAGTCTCTTGTACAACTGAAGAAACTGGTGAGTTCCAAATTATATATATCTTATATATATTACTATAAATTATACATATATATATTATACTGAAAAATAAAATCCCTTCCAATATTTTTTCGTGTTTTAGAAACAAAAAGAAATACACTTTTTTTTATTCCAATATAATATGCAAACTTTTCAAGTAACAAGTGTTTAAACATCTGTAATAGAAAAAATTAAGGATTTTTTTAAATCTTCCAGTTCGTAAACCGTTTCCTATAAATTAATGAAAAAATTATTGCTTTTTTTATATAAGAAATATGCAATTGTTATAAATAAATGGGATTTACGAAAAATGGACATCTTAAAAATCATTTTTTCAAGGACTAAAATATTCATTATAGTTTTGAGAATACTTCATACAAATTTCACAACAACGGACTGTTTCCATTTGATTGGGCTTTAAATCATATTAGACCTCTATAATAAAGTGGTCCTTATTTTCAAATGTGATTTCTTTAATGAAGTAAATTGTTCCCTGATAATACTGGACGGAACTAAATTATCTTTATTGTAAAGAAGGCAAATGCACTGATTTACATTTGTGCAGTCATATTGCTACTTTTCTCATCTCTTCTTCATATATTTCTTTGCAAAGCTGTCCTTTCCTTCAATTTGCATTCATGAATGCACGCAAAAAAGGCATAATGAACTGAACTGCGTTGAGTACTTATTTAGCAAAATTTTGTAGAGTTTTTAGATTTTCCCTTTTTTCTAGTTTATTTACGTAACCAAAAATGTGATGAGTATGCAGGTCGTAGAATGAAACTTGTATAACTACAGTAACATATTGTATTGGAAACATGAGTGTGCATAAATGAATATTTATTTTGAAATTAAAATTGGCTCGCATTTCAGTTTCATATTATTTTTCTCACGTTCATGTTTCTCTATACTCTTGAAAGTCCTTAATGATTCCAGTATCTCTCGCTTATATTTTTTTTTCAATTGAAACAGCAAATAAAATATATGCTTCTATCGTGGGGTTGGCATGGTGAAATCACACTGAGAAAATAGTTTGGCTTGACTAACAAAAATTTGTTTAGCTCAACAAATTATTTGTGTTATTATTATTATTATTATTTGTGTAACAAAACTATTTTTTTGACCGAACAAAAGACTTAAGAGATTTCATTGGATTGTCAGAAATTTTATGGTGCACTTACCATATATACTATAGGTATACTTTAAATATTAATTTCAGAGAGATGTCCACTTTTAGAAGATTTTTTTTTAGAGATAAATGTAAATGAATCATACATGGAAAAGAATATAGCTTTAAACACTATTAAGCTAGGAGTTAATGGACTTTATTTTTGTCTTCCACTCAGTTCCTGGAGCGCCAGAAAAGGTGAAAGCCGTGGCTAGTGCAGAAGATGCAGTGGTGATATCTTGGCTTCCTCCTCGACGGCCGAATGGAGTTCTCACAAAATATACCGTTTTCATTCGAGTGCTGGATCAGGGCCAAGAAGTAAAGATCATTAAAGACTCTCTGCCGGCGCAGAACTTGCACTATGATGCGGTGGGGTTGAAACTACGTGAATCCTACGAAGCGTGGGTTACTGCCTCCACTAAAGTAGGACAAGGACCTACAACTCCGGTTATCAAATTCAAACCGAGTACCACAAGTTAGTATCTCATTATCTACTTACTTTAGATAATAAACTTTTAAATAAGTTTATAAAATTGCATTAATAAATAAGATAAGGCGTTACTTTTGTAATTGAAATCATAGAGGGATTTATGAATTAGTTCCAGCTGCAATTATTTCGTTTGGGGTGCCTGTCGTAGTACCATGGAGGGTGGATGTGAACTTAGCTTGTCTTACTGTTGGCAATTCCAGGCCTATTGTTGAATGGCGTCTAGGGGACTTGAAATTGCAAAAGCAGCAACAAAGGTAAATTAGACACCTTTGTTATTATTTTTCTATTATTTACAAATATTCTTGAATGATAATTTTTATTTCTGTGTGTCTTATTATCAAGTTTCAATTATTTACATTATATACCTACTTAATATTAAAAAAAGAACTATAAATTATTATATAATAATCATCGCATTCTAAAGAAAATTAAATTATTGCAGGCTCGATGTTAGCCCAGATAATACTTTAATATTGCGAAACGTTCAAAGGACTCAAGAAGGAAACTATTCTTGCCATGCGAGGAATTCGCTTGGGTCTGACGAGATAATTTACAGTTTGCACGTTCAAGGTATATTACGCAAAACATTTCATTAAAAGTACAATTTCGTATTTCATAATATCTTGATATCGAATTTTAACATAATCGGATGAACATTTTGAGCAGGAATATAATTTAGTAGGAACAATCTAGTTATTAATGCATGTTCAATAATAAACTTGTTATTTTCAATGCACATAGTACACACGATTGTTTATTGTTAGATACCATTATTGTGAATTCGATGAAATATGTTTGATTATAAATATTTAAATACAAGGTGCCTAAATCATTAAATTGCCTAAGACCTGAAAGTATTTTCAATAGACACAAAATAACATACCCTAAACTTTCTTTCACTCAAAAAAAAGTTTTTCAGTTCGAAATGTTTCCTTGGAACTTGGAAAGCGACACATCGAGTGGGTACATGTTCTGGGGCAATTGAGATGTATCTTGGCTCTTTTAAAGTTCCAATACCTTTCCAAAGAAAAATGAAAGAAGGCGTACACGAGTCACGTTGCATAATCTTTCTGTGTACTTCACCAACTCGAGAAAGTCCCTTTCGATGCGACCCTGTTTTGTCGTTCAGCTTGCAAGTTCTAATTGGTAAACTTTTCGCATAGTTCCACCAACGCCACCCACCCTTCTGGCAACGGGCACGACCAACGATGCAGTTCAACTTCAATGGAAACAGGGAGATAACGGGGGATCGCCCATTAAAGGATTTCTATTGGCTTATCGAAGGGATTTTGCAGAATGGGAGGAGGTCATGCTGGATCGTAGAGCAAATACTCACCTTCTGGAAGGTCTACAATGTGGTACCAAGTATCAATTCACCTTGGCAGCCTTCAATCGAATTGGCAGTGGCAGTGCAAGTGAAGTTGAAAATGCGAGGACGAAAGGAACAAAACCTATTCCACCATCAAAGCAACATCTTGTGCGGGCTAATTTGACTTCCGTCACTCTGGAGCTGGCCTCCTGGCAAGATGGTGGATGTTTGCTGCTCTACTTCGTCGTCGAATATAGGAGGTTCCCCGGTGATTGGCTCTTAGGTACAGATAAGCTGATAAGGGAATCCTTTGAATCCTTTTGTTGTTGCACGTGTATTGATGGCGATCCTTTCCAATTTCTATGAATGGTATGTTATTTTCTTATTTTATGTATAATTTTATCTAGACTTTTAATTTACAGTGGTTTCATTATTTTGACAATTACAAGATCCCTGTTGGAAAAAGAACTTCAATATGGTATCGTATTTAAGAGGGAAATAGTTCAAAGGTTCCATCTATTTGATTAAAGCTATTGAAGCGCTGAGATAAAAAATAAAACTAGCTGTGAAATGTACCTACTTTTGTCTTCATCCAATTTAAAGACTTCCTTACTTTTCAATTAATGAGTCAATCGTTTCGTCTCTACACAAGGAATCTTTCTTTTTTTTACATCAGCTTTGAATTTTGATTATTTGAGACCTTATAGTCGAAGAATATATTTTACTAAAATTATAAAAATACATCAAACTTATAAAATTAAATATTTTGTTAAACCCTCGTAAGAATTACAGTTTGATATATAGTGGAATAAGTCTGGAATAAGTATGCCAAAGTTTAAAAAAAAAAATTATCAAAAAAGCAACGGTAAGGTAATGCGTTACTATTTTTAGAAAATACTGGTAACGTTAACGCTTTACTTTTAGCTGATTGTTCATTAAAACGCATGGGAAACAATGTAAAAATTCATTTTGCTTCCTCATAGAGGAAGCTTTGTAGTCGTTACATTTTCCAATATTTTAAAAATGCAATTGTAACTTCATCATAATGAGGAAGCAAAATGTTCAAGAAATGAGCACATAGAGTATAAATATAGTTAAATGAAAAACCCAAGGTCGAATTCACAGCTAGTTTTTTTCGGTATATTTATTAGGAGAAGAAGTAGGATAAGAAATAATGAAAAAGTATGAAAATGGATGGGAATAGATAAAAATATATTATTTTATTATTATTATTATTATTATTTTAAAGCATCCAATTTTAAAATAGCCTTATGGTCTGAAAAATCATCAAGACTTGGAAGTTCTCAAGATCCTGGCAACAACCCTCATATAATGGCATTTTATTATCGAAAATTCGAAAGCAATCATTATTTTCAGTTTCAAACAATGTACCACCTCAGACGAGGTTTCCGATAGTAAATTTGGAAAGTGGGACAAATTATGAGTTGAGGATAACCGCTTACAACAATGCGGGGTCCACGCAGGCTGAATACTTATTCAGTACTTTAATGCCCAACGGGAACACAAGAATGCAGGAAGGTCCAGCGCTGGAAGCTGAAGATACGCCCTTATATCTTGATGCTCAAGTTTTGGCTCCCAGTGTGATATCCTTGCTCGCCGTTATCCTAGCTATAGCTGGTGTGTGCTTTTGCTTGAGAACACGTAAGTTCACTAAACACAGCATACTGTAATATACTGTTATTAATTAAACTTTCTTTCTTGCCATCATCTCTTATTCTTTAATAACATTTCAAAAGTAGGAAAGTTCTTCAGCTATAAAAGTAGCTAAAAGGTTTCTAATTCATTATTTAAATGATAGAAATCATAGAACTAGGAGTTTCTAAATCTTCGAGGATTTGAAATAATGAAAAAAATTTAGATAAGAAATAGAAAGTCTCTTGGTGTAATGGAGAATATATTACAGGGCAATTATTTGTGAAAATCTATAAAACAAGAGTTCACTTCAGACTAGTAGGTGTTATTCGTTAATTAAAAGTCGAGGAAGAAAATAACGAGTACGATGGCGGGTAGGATAAGTGCGCGCAGAAGAAAATTCGAGAATTCATTCTTGTGTATAACTATTCGCAGCACTTGTCGCCCCATGGAGTATCTAAATATCGAGGAAGCGTATTCCAATTATAGCGGAGAGAAGTACTCTGAAACGAATGCCTATCGGTATTCAAGAGCTCGTGCTATCTAAAGCAGACAATCCGTGAATATTAATTCAACTCGTGATTTCGCCGAGCACATTAATGAGGCAGAAATTTTCTCCTCATGACAATCTATTACACATATGTTTCTCATCATCAGAAGCTTGAAGAATTAAAATTGCCATAGTAGTTACATAAGTTGAATACTTGGATAGAAAAATAAAAAGAGATTAAATATGTATTAGGTGATATTGGTTATTTTAGGAGAGGGGCATAACTCTGATATTTAGATACTACCATTAATTATTTAATTTAGTGATTAGCACAAATTAAATATTTAATTAAAATAGAGAAGAAAGCTACTAACAAAAAATTTCTTATAGATCCTGTCAGATCTGGGATATCAAACGACCCAAACGCTCAGAACCAAGCAGCCCTAGAAAATAAGCATAATATGGAACAAAGGGAGCAATATTACGCAACTGTGAGAAAACCAGGTCAACAGTCACCCTGTCGAGAGAGTGCTTTGGAACGCATTCCCGAATATTCAGAAGACATTTATCCATACGCCACCTTTCATCTGCCTGAGCAAGAAAATCTCTCTGCCAACCCGATAAGACAGGCCTATTTCTACGAGAGGAGTGAAACCATGCTTCAAGGAGCGCAGGTACGAGTATGAATAGTGAGGGTAAAATAATGACTAAATACAATGTTGATCAGGTCTATTATTTTTTTGAAAAAGCAATGTTTTCAGGGTTGAATTAGAAAAGTCTCTTTTCTTAAAGACCATCCCTTAAAAAATCTAGTCGATAAGAGTGGAGACGTCATTTTGATATCAATTTTAATCCTCTAAGAAATATGTATGACTAATACCATCAATGTGGCAATTTGTTTAGTGTGACGTGGACCAATATACAAAGGTTCGAGGAAGAGCCCGTCGCAAATCCAAGTCTTTCAAATCTGAGTCGGAGGAATATGACACCTTGGGTTCTGACAGTGATACAGAAGTTGGAACCAGTAGTCGTACTGAATCTTCAAATCATTTAGAGGATTCGGGGCCAGCTTCGATTATGGCCCGTTCACCGGGTCCTAACTCCGGACCGAGGGGTCGAGATCAGCGATTAGCCCTTGTTTCCAGGCCGGTTCATCATAGTAAGTTAGTATTCGGTTTTCTGTGTCAAGTTCGTCAAAACTGGCATTCCACTAATTTCAATATCGTCTCAACGTCGCTTTCCAGATGTGCTGTACCACACGCACGAATCAAGTACATCAACAGAGCCGTCACCAATTTCTGAGAGGAAGACTTTACCTAGGCTAGAAAAGCAAAGGTAGACAAAATTCTTCTTACATTGTATTTAATTCAAAATCGAAAGTAATTTCTGATTTATTAAGGTATCGAGGTGGACCTCTGGATCTTTCGGTGGAACCAGTTCGTCCACTGATGAAGCTTTCCGAGACAGGTATGCATTCCTACTCGACAAATGCTTCGCCAAGTCATCCGAATAATCACGGAAGGCTATCAACCTACGACCGACCGAAGGACGTTAGAAAATCAGTCGAGTCGTTATGTCTTCTAGAGGAAGGAAATCCACACCGAAAATTTCAAATGAATTCAAGGCATCGACATCGAGAAAAAGGCGTTGATTGGGGCAACGAATTGTCCACTTTAGAATTGAAACCTCCCACTGGTTTCACTGATGCCCATGAGACCAGTGAGGCCGAATGTGACATCGATATGAAACTTCGACTCCAAAGGAAAAAGGGAGGCCAAAACTGCCAACTTTCAAAATCACCGCAGGACTTCACCATTACAGTCTGAGACTATAGCAAATATCAAAAAAGAGATTTGTAAAAATGTAATTGTAAAGTTCATTCCCTGTTGAAAAGATCGAGACTTTGATGTAAAGAATGACAGTCTAAGAGACATTTATAATATTATCGCTCCATGTACAATAAAGAATGTATTTTTCTAAACCTATTGTTATTTTTTTCTATTTAATAATCCCTTGCTACAGAATAAAATGAACAAAAGATCTGAATTTAAAATCTGAAAATCAAATAATCTATAACTGCATTTAAAAATATCCTTGCATCATACAATAAAAAAAATTAATGATTTCGACGACATCGTTAAAAATTGTGTTTGATTTTATTTCATTATACACGAAGAAAAGTATAATCCACTTGTCATCCAAATCTTTAAAATTAACGAACGGAACAATCACAGCTCTCACCAAAAATACAAATCATCGTTTTTTTTTTTAATATTTTGTTTTTTGGAACAATCAATTTTTTAATTGTACTTTTAACCAAAGCTAATGAACATCTATAATTAAGAATACTATCGGTATTTCGGATAAAAGGGGAGCAAGAATGTTTTTAGCGAAAATACGGATTTCCAATGATCTGGGGGAGTAAAAATGAAGCCGAAGTTAGAGAGTGTGTCACTCTTCGTGAGTACGTACATTTAATTTTGTATCTTCATCGCGAAATCGTCACTTTGTTCACTTCATTATTTATAATAGATTTAATATACCGACTGCTTTTCTAATAGATCGATCGTTAACTTCGTGTAACGAAACGTAAAAGAACATTCATGTGCTTTATCTCGCAAACGGTATACTGACTAGAATCTAAAGTGCCTGCCTTTTTTGCTTTCATAATTCGAGATACTACAAGTTACTGCGCAGTGCATTTTCTACATTCATCAAATTTCATACATTTACAATTTTCGTAATAATGAAAAATTTTGCCTCAGGAGAGATTCTCTCCTTAGGAGAGATTCTCGCGGCAGCCGAAAAGAGAAAAAACTTTACAAAACCAAAGCACGATTTCTCTCTTTATACTGCTTTTATTTATTTAAACTATTTATTATTTTAATAATCCTATTATTTTAAGTTATCTTTTCTCCTCTGATTTAAAACGCAATAAATAAATATTGATTTCGTGAAAGAAGAATTACCAATTACTATATTTCGCATTTATTCAATTTCTAACATCGTCATTGCGCACCATGGAAAAGGTTTTTATGCCAAAAGTCAAGGTGCTTTTGATTTTCACATAAAAAAAGAAAATTGGAAATCAGACAATTTATAAAAAAATACTAATAAACGTCCTTTTTTCTTTCTACTACGTTCTTCAAAGTATTAAACTTCATACATATATTACATATATAAGATTCTCTGTACATCTGAAATTTAATACTACAATTCCTACAGATTTGCCAGCCCCATACAAATTAAGAACATGAACCAAACTATCATGTCACCCATTCTTATCAGCAAAATTACTCATAAACTTATAATTTGACAGGTCTTTCCATACTAGATAAACGTAAGGAAATAACTGACTGTCTCGAATGGAAAATGTTTTATAATAATTATTAGTTTATGAGTAAGTTCGTTTAAAAAAACATAGTCATGTGACACTATTGTACATGTCCTTAATAATGTAAAAATTCAGAAATAATTTATCGACTTTGGAAAATGGTCTTTCTGAAAAATCCTTTTCCTTGGTAGCTATATATACATATATATGTATGTATATATATATATATATATATATATATATATAAAATCTAGGTAGAGATATAACTTATTTCGAATTTACATAGCTATGGACATATGTGATTATTACACGTATATGTATAAATCGTTAGTCGCTCTCTTCTTAACGTTATCATTAATAATTATGCGGGTTGTAACAATATTACACAAAGATATATTACAGACATCAGATGCAAATGGGATTGATTGGCTGACCGGATTGCACAGAATTGCTATTTGCTTTTTAGTTTCATTATTTTACAAATCTTGATTGTTTCACATAATTATAATAAATTTTCGTTTGATCGTTGCAATTCGTGGGAAGCAAAGACGACGATTGAATGGATTTTAGATTTTCTATTACCCACTTTGGAAATGCTATTCGGTCGATCTCGGACGGCTTTTTTGTGCATAACTGTCGGAGAAATATTAAATCACCTACGACAGCGACCACTCTTGAAATTCTATTATCTCCGAAATTTACACCGAAACAATTGCTTGAGAATTACAAATTATTCCATAATCACTTTCGGGAAGATAGTTTTGGATATTAAAGATAATAAAATAAGGATATCTAACCTAAATAATTTACAAAGAATCTCAAAACTGGTTGAAACAAGTACCGCAACTGTAATTTCTTGAATTGAATGGTGTTATAATTTTTTCATTCGATTCATTATCATATACTAATACGCCTATATGGATTAATATAAGAAATAAATTTGAGTAGCTGTGTTTCGGTCAATTTCAATTTCTATCACTCAACGCTTTTCATTTCTCGAATTCCCTTATCACTTAAATCGTCCCTAAACGAAAATTAAAAATTCAGTCTTGAAGAGCACCTAAGCTGGGTACAAT
Organism: Synergus laeviventris; assembly: GCA_032275145.1. Lineage (NCBI taxonomy): Eukaryota > Metazoa > Arthropoda > Insecta > Hymenoptera > Cynipidae > Synergus > Synergus laeviventris. Next base: position 4,269,478 of record JAUESI010000015.1, on the reverse strand, counting down.
CTTGTCAGAGATCCTAGGAAATACTAAATGTCGAAAAAGTAATAAATTCTGGCTCTTTTTTTGCCGCTCAGGTGCTTTATTTTTACTGGAGTAATTTGATGTTTTCGTTGTCTTGTCTTTACACTCGACACTCGACACTTAACATGGAAAGATCGGAGAATTTTCGAAAATTCTAAATTAAGCGCTAGTCGGACAGTTTATTATATTTTTATATCTTGAGCGAATCAACCTGCCATCAGATGGTGGCACGAGAAGACAAACGGAAACGATTACGAATTTGACTGACGAGAGTTTTTAATCTAGATGGATCTTGAACCTGAAGTATTCGCAGTATAAATGTTGTAACCTTAACGCATTCACACACTGTTTTAATAAAAATTCATTATGAATATCACGTATATTGTACAAAAATGCAGATTGTTTAAGTGGTTCCGCAGTGGACAGTCAGCACGCGATTAAATCTCACGCGAAAATGAATCTATTATCGTAGATTCAATTTCAATCACAAAGAGTATTGCCAGATAAAAAACTATCACTTTGTACTTCACAAAATTTTTTTAAATCTTGCAATACTCCCCGTTTATCAGCCAAAGAAGGAAAAATTGGTTCTTGTCTTTGCAGTTGAAGCTATTACGAATCGCTATGGTAAAAATAATTGTAAAAAATTATAAGAATGTAAAAATGTTAGGTTTACTAAAACAAGTTCAGAGAATCAATAATTCCATTTAATCTCACCGTAAAATTCAGGTGAATTTTAATTTCATTGATTACAATCGGTATCGGTTGTTATTATAAATCTGAATAAAAATGAATTCTCGTAATCAAGAAAGTGTTAAGAAAAGCAATTCCATCATCGGGACTACTTTCAGAACTTGTTTTTTTTTTATTGCAGAATGATTGACAATTATAAATTGTACAAAAATTCTGCGATATACATTGTTTTTGGAATGCATGTAGATATGTCATATTGCTTTTATCAATCGTTTTACTAGAAATTGTTTTTGCAGTATGGTGGTAGTTTAAAAAGACAATAAGAAAAACAAAATTCTTAGCGGGAGATTAAACTAGTTTTCTGTTTTTCAACGTGTCTACAAAAAATTGGACAAGAATGTCGCGAAGTACCTATCTGTAATTGTAATTAATTTTTTTCGCGTCTTTTTATAACTCGCCTCAGCCTATGTAAGCAATGCCAAAGATGCCAATTTTAATTATTGTTAACAGGGCCGAATTGGAAAGTCGTGTATCTTTCTTCAATGCTTGGAAAATAAAGGACAAAAGGCGAGAGAAATCCCGTGCTTATCCCTTGTTTCCCAGACATTGAAGAGAGACACGCGATTTCCCAAACCGAGCCTGGTTGTTAAAAATTAAAATTGTTGATTGTCATGCAGACTCTCTAAAGGTTTTTTCAACGTAATGAAGTGTAATTTGTAAATGACTAATTTTGAACAAAGTTTCTACCTCTTTAAATTTTTTTACAGATGTCGCTGAATTTGCCGGTCGTTGGGTTAAAGTCGCAGGAGGCGAATTACCCGCCGGGGCACGGAAAAGTAAATGTTGAGGATGGAATTTGCTACATTCATTAGAATGGACCTATAATCGAAAAAGTTGTTTTCGAAGTAAGATATAGTAATTTACGTGACAAACATTATTTTTCATTAAAGCTATTGAAGATTCGATTTTCGATGTCCTCTCTACCTAAAACTATTAATTGTTTTTTAATTCAAACCCTAGAGTTAAAATTGTTACTTTCGCCCCAATGTGAAGAAGGCATGGAAAGTCAAATTTTCAATTTAGATATTATGAAAAATAAACAATAAAACTTGTTCTTATATTTTCCAAGTGCTGTGCGACGCCTCCTCGTCCTGAGTTACATACAGATGTGGAAATGAAGTTCCACCAAACATGATTCCCAGAGGGGAAACAAAGAATGGCCAAGTCCTATTCATTGGACGTGCTGCACAAGAAGGAAAATACGTAATAGGGGGAGTTGATCCTTTTAAAAAAAAATTTTTCATCCCGATGGCTAATGAAAAAATCGACACTACTGATAAATGCGACATTCCTGTACATATCTGTAATTGGAATTAATTTTTCCACGTCTTTTTATAACTCGCCTCAGTCTATCGAAAGGAATGATCAATGATAGAAAAAATGCATGACATTTTTGAGCTACATTTACGTACCTCGAGGTTAAAACACGAGCCTTGATTTCTCGTTATAAGAAAACATGCATTAAAGATTATAAAACTTGGGCTAGTTAAATCATTTTTTTACTGGAATATTATCAAAATAAAAAAAAGGTGAAATAATGTTGAAAAATTATGTTCCGAATAAATTACCAAAAAAGAATTTTAATAACTTATCGAGTCCTGTTTTTTAAGTTCTCAGTATTTGAAACTATGTACTTCAATCTTTAGTTAAGAAAATAACGTCAAGGTAACTTAGTAAGTCTAACGTTCTTCTCTTGTGTTAAAAAGATGTCAAACACTGTAAAAATATTTAATAAATAAATAATCACGATGTGAAGACTTAGACATAGAAGCATTTAATTTAGCGGCCGATCGCGCACTGTTGGTCAGGATTAGATAATGATTGGTACCCAAAAAGAGTAGCGCCTTTGGAAAAACGATTCGATATAATACATTAATTCCCTCCTCCTCCTCCTCCTCCT
>JAUESI010000015.1:4255008-4266707 GCA_032275145.1 Synergus laeviventris | reverse complement strand
GGTACCCAAAAAGAGTAGCGCCTTTGGAAAAACGATTCGATATAATACATTAATTCCCTCCTCCTCCTCCTCCTCCTATCCGAATTCGAGATACGCCTAATGCTTATATTTACGCATTATCGACTAAATTCTTTGGCAACTAGATCTGTCGGATGGTCCGTACGATTATTTACAAACAATTTCTTCTTCCTTTTCTTTCATATTGCAATGAATAAAAATGTTTTCTCTGACTGGACTAGGAAATGATACCACATCACGCTTTAATCTCTCATTTCGTACGTATTTGCGAGATTAGTCGCTGAGTAAGAAAGACATTTCGGTTACGATTATTTCATTCAACCGAGTTCGACAAGTTCATTCGCCCTATCGAACATTCTATATACAAAAGCCCTTCGAAATTTTCTCGAATCATGAGAGTTCTTAAACCCCGATTGATCAATGATAATTCACTCAAAACGGGATCTCTCTCTTCGACAAAATCAGAAGATGGGGAAAGTCTATAGCTTCACTACTCACTCTTTCTTTTTTCCCTTTTGTGAAAATTGGCAAATCAGAAAACCAGGGAATGACTTTTAGAGGCAAACTCTTGGTCTTGAATTTTGAGAGCTGATCTGGTTAGCAAGTAATGAATCTGGGTTCCATCATTGTGGTGCCATCATACAAGTGGCTTCCATGCCCTCAGGCGGTACTCTCATGTTGCCATTCGTGACACATCCGTTGACATCAATAGTGATTGGTGCACCAGGATGACTCGTGAAATTGGCATTGCAAAGTTGCATTGAAGCACTTTCTGAAAGCATGTGATCGCTTCGAATTAGGCAAGAATCGTTCGTTGGACAGCCGCGCTCGATCGTATGACTGACGTGGATTGGAATGGAATAATCGGGGATGTATTCTCCGTTCTGGTCCACTGGCACGTACTCCCGAATTACTGGCAATTTCACTGGATAGTCCATTGGCATGTGCTGAACTGGCGCAATTACCGTATTAATTTCATTTGCCTCGTTCATTACAGTCACGTGACCATTCGCCATCGTGTACAGATCGGGCTCCACTCTCGATTTCGACGATAACATCGACTCAAGGCACTGATACAACAGAACGTAATCCTCCTGTGCAACAATAGAAATATAAGTGATTAGAATATAAATTTTTTATATTTCGTTTACAGAATTAAAATTGCATTGGAAAAAAATCTTACTTTAGACCTGAAAATACCAGGCCTCTTCATATATAAAAGTTTTGAAAACATGTAAAGATCGGCGCTCTGTTCAAATTCAATTTGTTTGGTGATAGTTGTGAGTAAAACAAAGAGTCCAGCTTCAATGCCACCAAACCTGAAAGAGAAAGTGGAAATGAAATATTAAAAATAATGATTTTGTTTTCAATCTGATATTTAAAATTTTATGTATTTATATTAAAAGAATATAATTATTTAGGAAAAAGAGATCACATATTAGATCGTACCTATCCATAACGACGATGGGTCCATTTTGATAGTCTCTATGAAAATCTTGAATGACATTAACGAATGCTTTCGGATTGTTATGATGAGGCCAAGGACCTCCTTGATTTAAAGGTCCTTGAACGATTTTGGCACTTAGTTCGTAGTCGTCTTGTAAAGAGCGTACGGCTACTTCTCGCAAAACTACTCCACTAACTGTTTCTTTAATGCCACACAATCTCACTCGAAAAGTCTCTGATTCTAAATCCTTTCCTTCAATAGGCCAGAATTCAGGGTATTCCTGTGAAACATTAATAATTTTATATAAATTACAGGCAATTTAATGGAGTTTTCAAGAAAGCTGAGAACCGTAACAAGTTAATGCTTTGCAAAAAGTCTTTTGAATCTAGATCAGTGATATAGCAGAAATTTTATGAACAACAAATTTGCAAGTTGTACCTCGTCGCATTGCGTCAACATGACTATAGTCTGCGCATTGTGGTCCCACATCATTTGCCAAAATTCCATTATCGTGTGCTCTAAAGGATGTTGAGTGATAATGAACTCACGATTTCGATGAAAACCTGACAGATAATTATAGATTGAAAGATTCTTTATTAAAAAATTCACTATTTTTCATATTTTATCATTCTTTATAAAACATACCTGCAAACCACGTTCCGTTTATATAATCACTTCCATCGACACCGGGTTTAGGCGTAAGATGAACGCGAGAATTTTCAATTGGTAAAATATCCATATTTCTATTCTTATGAAGATTGCAGGGCTTCATAGCAGATACCAAGTTAAAGTCTTTAGGTTTCCAAGATGTCACAAGCTGTAAGTAAAAAATAAAAAAATGATTGTTGAAAATTTGATTGGACATATTCCTCCTCGTTATCTTAATTTTGAAGATCGCACCTTATACTGTGCCTCCAAATCATTCCAGGGATTAGTCTTATTGTTGGAGGGACAAAGCATGTCTTGAACATGCTTCATTAAATAATTAACATCTATATTAGTTTCTCCACTTTCGATGGCTTCTTGCAAAGCATCGTGAATGAAAATATATTGCTCCTCAGTTTGGACGAGGAAATTTCTCTGACTACGGATGTGTTTCAAAAATCCGTAAATGTTAATTTCTCCTTTACTTTTCGCTTGCTTCAGCATCGCGTCGATCACAATATAAGTGCCCGTCCGACCAACGCCAGCACTAAACAAGTTAATGAAACATATTATAGAAAAAATTTTGCAAAGAATTTCAAAAGATAATTATTATAAATATATAAATCATAAGTACCTGCAGTGAACAATAATAGGTCCAGCATCAGGCGGATTAGCATTTGATGATTTACGAATGAAATTAAGCACTGGGAGAGGATGATCAGGAACTCCATGATCAGGCCATCCGGTATAATGATATTGTAGAACTGTGCGTTCGGCCATGTTGGTCCCATTTTTCTTTTTCTTGATCTGCTTAAAGTGTGAAAATTAAATTTATTTTAGAACCAGTACATAGAAATGACGTTTATTTACTTGAAAAATGGATGGATAAATTTGTTTTGTACTACCTTTAGATGACGAATTTGCAAAGTACGAATGGTGTAAGTGGCCATAACGTCTTCCTTCGTCAAGCTGACTTGAATATATCCATAAGTCTCTGTTCCCTCCTTAGGCCAGTACATGTCGCATTTTCTCTGCAAAAAGAAGATTGATTAAAGTGAGTAACTGAAAACTGAAAATACGTATTGTAATATTTTCTTAATCTTTTAATCAGTAAACATATCAGCTTTGTCAATCTTCCTTGCATGAATTCCAATTGCAGTCCGGCGCTCAAGGAGTATAAATTTTAACAATCAGGGTTATATTACGACAGAATAATAAAGAGCAAAACTCGAAGAATTGTCAAGTATGATTATATAAAACTTACACGACCGCGCTCGACTAAATTAGTGATCATCACGATGATGGACACTCGTTGCTCCCACACCATGCGCCAAAAGCCGTCGAACGTTGGAGGCAAGGGACCTTGAGTACCGATGTACGCACGAGCTCGTTGCCAACCGTCTATATAATTCGCATTAACGTAATCCTGACCCTTTTTAGGGGGCCCCCCACCACAAGACAACAATTGCACTCGACTATGATCATCTGGAAATGAAAAATAAAATAAATTGCTTGAAAATTAAAGAATGCGACAGCATGTTAATCAGCTTTTTAACACAATGTCTTCGGTTAGCAGAAATTACTTCAAGTTACTTACACGCAAGAATATTCAGGTATCTGTTTTTCGCCTTGTTTTCAGCGAACTGTGAATTTTCGACCGTGTAGTCTCCAGTATCAGATTGGATAACATCATATTCTTTGCTGAAACCAATGTCCCCATCGGCATGTAACGATGCAACATGTTGAGCAAAGTATTGAACAGCGACTGCTGTTCTCTCCCCATCCTGTTCGCTATTTTCCCATTCCTGAAGAGTCGGGACATTCCTTGGCGGGTAATCCAGATAGTAATAGGCAGTGTGAAAGCACTTTCTGAAAACGGGCCTACCACATGGCCTGATAAGTTTTATCTTCTAGTAGATAATTGTAAAGATAAAGGGCTTTTATTTCATTGATAAGAAATAATTAAAAATTTGGTAAAACCTACGTTCCTTATTTTGGATCTTTTCAACTTTTCAATGACTAAAATGAATTTCAAAGATTTTAAAACATCAAACAAACGATAAATGAATCTTGGATTAAAAAATTCTGGATTACGGAAATTGTCATTGTTATAATAGTGAATGATTAAATTTAGGTCAAATTTTCTTGCGTATAATAAGAGGCACTAAGATGATAAGAAAAATCCTTTGTGATGTAAGAAAGTCATTATTAACCAAGTTCATTAGATCGCGTGAGAATACAAAGAATAGAACTTTCAGATGGTATTGTTGATCGACAGATATGCACTCGACCGTTGGCTCTTGAACGAATCTAAGCCTAGAAAGTCTCTTACGGTATAATCCGACGAATATTACTCGAAATCGGTGAGAAATAATTCAGCTTGGCGTCCCTGAATCTTTTCATTGTCACGAGGAAATTCGCCTAGTATTTGCACAATTTAGGTCCTCAAGTCGACCGAAACGGTCTCTCCTACTCTCAATTCAATTCTCTACTGTGAAATATTATTCCGCAGTTGTCTGTATCGTTATCGTTGAGACGGAGATAAGAAAACGAATAAGAAACGTCGGTATATAGCGCGCATGTGGATCTGTCCGAATGTCGTTTATATATTTTATGATAGGAACGATTCAACGAGTATTGAATTTTTATGTGTTCCCGATCTGTCTTTCATTTCACTCTCACTTCATTGTTTGCCGTTTTGGTTACGAATTAATTATCATACTGAATCATTCTTAATCAAACTTACAGCCTATAAGAATTTTTAGATTAAGTCAACACAAGAAGAATTTTAGTTAGGATAGGTAATTACGGATTTAATTTCCACTCACATATGTGATAAAAAAAAATATATATATATATATTTTATAACTGAATTCCAAGCTCGGCAATCCGATTAAATAAACCCAAGAATCTGATAAAAAGTAAATATTATTTTTACATCTGATTAAAGTTTATCCTTGACTAATCTCTAAACACTCACATCTAATCCTACAATGTTCTTATATATCTTTTAGAAATTGCAGGTTTCATGCAAAGACAAAAAATGTAATTTTTAGTTTTAAATCCATTAAAATTAAACGCGAGATAAAAGCGTTCTTTGATTTAATAAGAATTTATTAGCCGGAGAAAAATTTCATGATTGTGTTGGGAGTGATTGTTAAAAATACATTGACATTCAACAGCAGTAAATCTCCAGTCTGCGACTAGCATTATCGATTCTATTTATACAATTATTATCTATTGATGGGCCAGTCACGGGTGAGATACAATGTATCTATATTGATATTTGTCATTTGACAATTTGGTGCAAATGAGATTACTCTGTGGGAGGAAAGATAATAAGTCAGTAAAAAAGGAGAGGTGAGAGAAAGAAAATTTGTATTAACATTTTTTAATTAAAACGACGATTATAGTTTTAAATTTAATTATGGAATTCACTCTAACGTTAATTGTTATTTCTAGGTGAAAAGTTTGAGAAGCAATTAATTCAAGTTAATTTCGCAAACTTTCGTTATGAAAGTGGATGATAATGAAAGAATATGGGTCGAAGATTAATGATGGGAATAAAAATCTCATTAAGGGAGAGGTTTCATTGATAAATCTCGATAAATCTCACCTCCAGAGTACAAAAGAAGTAATCGCCAGCATTACAGCAAAACAGGCGCAGACCATACCAGCAATAACACCAGCACTCAGTTCTTTGCTGCTTCTTCTCATAAGAGGTGGGCTTTTGTCACAGTCTCGAGCAAGAAGAACCTTTCTTGGTAGTGTACTCTCCCCACGAATTATCTCCAAAGGATTCACCACACTTCTTGTGGCTCCTTGCACAGTCACTTCGTACATTGCATTCATCGTGAGATTCGGAATTGTCGTCTGAAATCATTAATCATTTTGTTCAAATTTCAAACAGAGATCAATATCCTAAGCTTCCACCTCAGATGTGTCATTTTGTATTTTCTTACAGAATTCTTTGATACTCAAGAAAATCTTTTAATTTGCTTAAGAAAATTACGTATATACGGGTTATTTTTTTTTAAATTCTGGTATTTATCTTGTCTTTTGGTACAGACATGTACATATTAAAAATAATTGAGTTTTTGTAATATATCTGTCCAACTTCGGAATGCTTACATAAACTAATGATCTGTTTTAAGTTTCTAGATTCATTTTTAAGATTAGATTATAAAATTTGACTTAAAATTACTTTTACACTAACATAAAACTAGTTTGTGAAAATAGGAAATAATAGTTAAACATTTCGTGGAGATAAGGATTTTTAAAGTTGGTAGTCAGCTATTGACAGACTATTTTGTAGAACTATATTGAAAATAATCAATTTTTGTTTAAAAATTCGAAAATTAATATATATAATTAATGCTATTGTATTAATCTAAAATAGGTAATAGTGATACTCACTCCACTCTCAAGATGGTTTGCATCAGTCGAAAGCTCGATTTCGTCATAGTCCCTCGCATTTTCCGTTCGATAGTTTATGTAATAATAATCAATGGAATTCCAATAAGTAGCAGGTCGAGCCCAATGGACATAAATGGCATCTTCAGCCTGGCAAGTGAGATTCAAAATAACTGGAGGATGGGGTCCAGCGATATCAGTTCTCTGCATTATGTGATCCGATGGTTCACCCTCATTTTTCCACGTGAAAGCTTTCACCCATATATTATATTCGGTGAAGGGAACTGAAAAACGTAAGAACACTAACAGTTAAGAAATATTTTTATGAATGTTTAGTAGTCTTTATTTCTATTTTTCAAAAGATACATTAATAACCGTATAATCATCATAATACTTCCATCATTCATTAATCATTCATATACTTCCTATAGTCTATCAAGTTAGATTTTGTATAAATGTTTGGTAATTTAAAAAATATCTTAGAAACTCACATCGCTCTATACTTATGATTTGCATACATCAATTTTATTGGCTAGTGTAACGGAATTGCCATAAAGCATATTCTACACTATTGCAAAAAGTGTTTAAATTTTATTGTAACCCAGAAATCGAATAATTGCTTCTGACGCGCTGTAGAGAAAACGTGAAAGCTTCGTTTTAAAAGATGTAAACAGTACAATCAGTCGTAACCCAATAATCAGAAATGTGCTCTCGATACTCGATAAACGAATTAACTTTTTCTGCAAGATATATGTATAGGCATCGATTATCATATTTGAAATAATTATCATCGATTATTAAGAATGTTACTTAAGAAAAGTTATAACCTTTAGAAATGTTAAGATAGAATTAAATTTTGTATCATTGTAAATATTGTCGAGGAAACTAAACAAAAATACTTACGAAGCTTCTGCAAAGTGAATTGGAGATCCTTGGGATCTTCATCAGAGCGTTTGTAAGTGTTGACATCGGTATAATTGGAATGCATGTAATAAATTCGATAACCTTTGATGGCCCCATTCGCGTACTCAGGCTTGGACCATGACAATTCTATGGTGGAGGATGTAATTCCACGTGCAGTAACATCTAGTGGCTTACTCGGAACTGCAATCAAACAAACATAGTATTAATAACATGCCACAGATAAAGCATGCACATTCTTAACTTTTGCAATGTTTAAAATTTGATATTGAAACTAAAACCTTTACATAACACTCTGTCAAAACACTTATGTAAAATTATTCTATAACTATTCCATAATAGTTACAGAACTGTTGTCGATTTGTTAAGTCAAGCGCCTAACTTAATTCATTAAATTCATTTCAAATTAATTCAATTACATCTTATAAAACCATTGTGAATTTTTTTCAAATTTTTCCTACAAGGGAAAATAGGATCTCACCGCGGATAAACTACTCCCAGACGTACAAAATTTATGTACATGAAGTTTTGAACGTTTATTTGTTACTGTATTATTTTCAATGTTAGTAAACCAATATTGTATCATTTTATCTAGTTTAAAACCAATCAGTAAAAAATTTCGTTCATTTGAATGTTCAGAACTTTAAGCCCATAAAAATTCGTATTTTCTTACAGGTTTGATAAAAAAATGTCAAAGGAACTTAAATTTTGTTGAGCCAACCTATCATACATTAACAGATATACAGTTTTCTCAGATTATTTTTTCAGTAACTGGTTATAATCCTATATCCAGAAAAACTTTATAATCAGAAAAGCAAATGCGCTATGAGTCAATATGTATCGGACGGGCGTCGACTTTTAGAATTAGCATGAATTAGATAATGCTAGCAATGCACCGTGACTATATAAAGTCTGCAGATCGCAATCATGCAAAAAGCGATGCTTAGATATAGTTCATGAAAGCACCGGATGCACACATAAAGTGCCTTCTCTTGTTAAAAGTCTGTTATCTCGGAATTAAGTAGACACCACGAAATGCAATTTCATAAATTTTCTATTTATCCCAAAGTGATAAAAAATAAGTTTATTTTTTGAAAATAAATAATAATTCGTAAATTGTAAATAGTTCCACACAATTGACTGCAAAAAGTTGACCAGCATCACAGCTAGAGACACATTTCCCCTTAGTTTGAACGTAGGAATTAAATCAATCAACTTTCAGTTTAACTTCAATTTATGAAATTGATTCGTCTATAAAAATCAAAATGCATTACAACTTTAATTAATATGTTTCGTTTTAACATTATTAAAGTTACGTACAATGGTTACACCTCTATAATATTGTCGTTTTCACCGGAAGAAAGCAAAGTCCGTAGACTAGACGTAAAAAAAAACCTATAGAGTAAAAACTTTTGTTTATACTCCATGGGGAATGTCATCTCCTGAAAGATTTCAATTTCTTCACTGAAAGGATATTACCTACACTTGACCTCTGCAAACTTACTCGCAGTGCTTTTGTGCTAAAAAAATGGAAAGATTTACCACGAGACGATGCTAATGCAAAATTCAAGAAACTTACTATTCCCCTCAAAGTCTTCTGAAAAGCTATCTAGTCTCTACCTTTTATCTTTGCTTCCATTGCAAAATCTTAAAGTCTTAAAAAAAACAGACATTTTCCTTCTTCGAATTATTCATTGTTCTGTTATTATGTTAACTAATTAAGGACATATGTTACTTAACATACTAGGCTATTTACCTCTACGCTGCATGTACAAAGTATTTATTATTGCGAGCGTAAAGCTTGCGAAACTAAATTTGCTCTTATTGTAATTACCACATGCCCTTAAGAAACAAATTAAACTGGCATTGAAATGGCAATAAAGATAAAACAAGAAATTTGGAATAGAAAGTTAAAATGAGTTTTTAAAATTTATCGCAAACTGAAGAGAGATAAGGAAATGAGCTTGACTAAGATTTACAACATAGTTCAGTTACTCTTTGTGCAGTTAAGTATGTCCCCATTGCTGTGACTCAGGCCCATCAATTAAAGCTTATACATTATTGCAATTACAAAAAAAAATCATTCATTAAAAGTTTCCTTTCTTTACATGATTGACCTCTTTTTATTTGAAACAATAACTGCCATTTTATAAAAATGTTAAAATAAATTATACGCATATTTTATTAAAAGTGAGGAAAAATGAAACACGAGAACAATTGTTGGCTCCTTCACCTATTGCTGGTCTCAGACTTCCAGAATACATATATTTTTCATTTTTTCAAATCCAATGGCTATCTCCACGTAATAATTCGATAGGCTTCCTTTTTAATTTTTCTCTTTTTAAAATATGCGTGTGCCTTTGATGTTTGAAGACATGTTATGAAACCTTTAAAGAAAACCCTCCTGCATATATACAAAGAAGAATTCCACACACTGTCTTCATTAACATTTTTTTAGACTCACAATGTGTCATTGCGTCTTGAAACTTGAGATTCTTTTACTGTAGTCATAAAACGATTGAAAATACTAAAATAGTTTAATTTCTCTTTTATATGTTAGTAATTTGAAAATTCTCTCTTATTTTTGTTACTATAATATGGATATATTGTATATTATATACACTATCAAATACAATATTATTAATCTCTTATTCTTAGTTCTTAAAAGGGAGTTACGCGAGATGACCAGAACGTAACCTGATTGAAAAAAACATTGGTATTCCAACATAGTGGTAGTGAAAGTTTCCCGGTATTGCATGGTGTGTATTGTATAGGATAACGATGAACAAGTGAAAGGAAACCAACCATGTGATTAGCACTTGGCTCTGCATATTCGAATAATCTATCAAGGAAAAGATTTTAAAATTTTCAAACTCAAACTCTGTCCAAAAAAAGTCTTTTTACACTACGCAGAGTACACAAATTTATAGAGAAAATATTCGCTGCGTGTGTAAATTCAATCAGGATTCAATGTGAATGATGTTCTTGCAACCTCAGAATGTATCTATGAAGGGGAAAAAAGAAGAGAACAAACAAGAAAAGCCACAGCAGAATCGAAAGAGATGAAGTATTGTGAATATCTTCATTGACTTTGGAATTTTTTTTTTGTTCATAATTCATGATGTACACATTGCACGTAATACGGATCAAACTTGTCTCAACCATGTACGTAAACGTTCACGTAATCCCAAGGAAAAATATAAACAAAAACCTGTTCTTAGTGTATCTGACTTATATCCAACGTCAAAAAGAAACCGTTCTTGCCTTTGCACGTATAAAATCTTTCTTATTAAACACCTTGGTTAAACCTATATAGTATAAGTTTGTACATTAAAGTTAATACAAGTATGCACATTAAATACTTTTAATGTAAATATGGTGGTTACTTTATTTACACAAAGCAGTATATTATATCATTAGATAAGAGAACATCTGTTAAAATGCGATAATTTACACATGCGAAGCTACACTTCGTATACAAGAAACAGTTGTGTGAAAAGTAAAAAAAAATCTTATTCTGAAGCGTATCTTCTGTACAAAACAAATAAGTAAAATTTTTGAATCTGTCAAGAAATTATAAATTTTTAATATTTAAAAAATAAAGCACCTTAGGTCAACCCTTTTTGGTTAGTTAGGTATTAAACATTTTGCGAAACAGAAACTATTGCGTGTCATTAATATAAACTCAAGAGAGTCCTACTATAGTTGGAGTTACTTGATTATGTTAAAATATTAGTTGTCCATAGAAAATGAAGGTTTTTAGTCATGATTTAATGACAGATGGATTTATGATCGATATTTCATTTCTCATGCATATATTAAATTTGCAAATGTCATTCTGATAGATTTTCTTAATGCAAACTCGAAAATTAATTCATAGTGAATATCACACTTGGCAAGCATTGTAAAAATTCAATTTTAATCAAATTTATTAGTCAATGCATTATTATAAGCAATTTGTATCATTTTTAAGGAATTTTTATGCCGAGAATAATTAAGAGAAAATTGTAGAAAGAAATGATCTTAGAAAACATATAATAAATAATGTTAATTTCATCATTATAAAATGTATCCTTAACACATATTAAGTAGAAACTAATTCAATCTTTCAGCTTTATCACGTAATTAATTTTTATAAAGAAGAACTGGATTTCTATTCCTAGAAAACGAAATAGACTGAAGAATAAAATTTATTTTCCATTAAACCAGACCTAAGTGTGTAATTTAATTATATTTAATTTTACTTTTATTTATT
>JAUESI010000015.1:4238563-4254908 GCA_032275145.1 Synergus laeviventris | reverse complement strand
CTGACTGCATCTGCTGAACATTTATAAAGACCTGTGAACACTCATTGATGCATATTATGGTACTTCTGCATTTAATAATGGCCAGAAGAAATTAATACCAGCGAGATAACTATAATTCAAAGACTTAAATTTCAATAAGTTACTTTTCATTGTCTTTATTTTAATTTTTATAATCTATTCTAAAATATACTTTCAACCCACCACTTTTTCTGATTTCATTTTTTTCTATTCACAAAAACTTAAAACTTTTTTATCTTTTTAAATATGACTTAGCTACAACTATTTTAATCTAAATGTATATTGTATGTATTTGTAGGCAGAAGAGAGGTAAACCAGTTTTATACCGATAAATATATACAATTCTGAAAATGTTAATTTGATAATCCACGCATTTGAATTTCGCGAAATAAATTCTCTGGAATCGTTACACGTAGTTCTCACGTTATTCGTTTCGATGAAAATAGTGTGAGTAGAAAATGAATATTCCACATACTTCGCATTCAACATTCAACATATACCGATAATTTGCGAGTTCTGAAGGCGTGGCAGAGGATGAAAATTGCAGAAGAGATTTTCACTCGTATGCAGAAAAATGGACTTTACAAATATCGATCCTTCACCTCCTCATTTCAATTTTCAGTTCCAAGGAATTTTTTTTATTTCTTTGTTGTATTTTACAATAAATTATTTAAGTAAGGTTCCTGAAAACAAGCTCGATCCTGTAGGGTCATTAAAATTAGCGCACGCGCATTCTACTAAGCGAGAAAGAGAGATATAATTCAAGAGGAAGGGGAATTCTCTGGGAGAATGTACTCTATGTCATCGGATAAATAAAAGAGCACGTGCGATCAGTCTTTCATTGTTAATTCAAAATATATGTATGCAACTTTTCAATCAATCAAAAAAATCATATGTGATAAATATCATTTCAGGGTGTCAACTAAATTTTGCCCACGAAATTCTGGACAAGTCCCGCATTTTTCCACTTAGAAGTTGAAGGGATATCAACAAAATTCAAAAAAGTTTAAGAATTTTTAAGAAGGTTTACAGGATTTGAAGATACATAACTCAAAAGATTTCAAGAGATTTAACAAAAGTTGCAAGTATCAAATAAAAATATTTAGATTAAATATTCGGAAAAGCTTTTTCAAACTGGAAGTCCACTTCTATTCCCGGAAAGTAGACAGCCTGCATTTAAAAATGTTTCTAACAACAATATTTGATTTTAATTAAAATATGTACTTAATAAAGCAGTTTTTATACAAAAAAATGTGAGATGAAATGTCAAATGTTATAGTCTCACGCAAAGTACGTTATTGACGTAACGACTTATATTTTTTTCTTTTGAAGTAAAGTTTTTTTATCAAGTTAATATACTTTTTACACATAACTTGATGACGGAACAACATAGAAATGTCAAGTGATCCATGCACATAGTTATAGCGAGCCTTTTTTTTAAATAAGTGACATTGTATTTTTATGTGATATGAGCTATTTTATGTGATTGAAAAAATGTTACTGAATATTTTTAATGGCAAGGAATTTTTCATTCTTATTACCTAGAAAAATAAGCAGCACAGTTTTAATCACTTAGCGGATTTAATGCTTAGTTCTTGTGGATGAAAATGATCTTTCTGAGGATGATAAGAAGAAAGTCAATCTTCCTGTAAGACAAGCTTGTCTTTCAACGAGAAGACAAACGCAGTTTATTTTTTGCTTTTATAAGCGATCGAAAGACTTTACGTTTTGCTGTCTTGTCAGCATCATCTTCTTTATGTCCCATTGTTTACTGACACACATATCTCTATCCCTTACAATCGAGGAAATATTTCTAAATTCAAGGAATTAAAATCTTCTTTTTCATTTTGAAATACTGCAGACCTAATCAATAAATAACACCACACCTAGTACATATATTCGATCAAAGCTTTACAGTTGCTATTAAGTTATTAATTCTCATAATCACTTTTCTGACATATTTCGAACAACCCTGGTAAATTTTTTAAATATGCTGCCATATGTCCATTTTATACATCTTATAGATGCTGGGAAACTTGACTTTACTTCACTTGTGCGCCTATAAATTTTCCGCAGAGATATGATAATAATGTATGGTAGTTCTTGCATTAGTTGAGAGTATGGCTTTATGAACATCGTTTATGTGATGCATGCTCAAAGTGAGTTTAGATGCTGAAAACAAGTTAACGCGTGTAACGTTAACAAATTATACAGGTGCAAGTGAAAGTTTTAAATATAGGGATTTTCAATGTAGATGTAAGTTTTTATGGAGTTTTAATAGAGCTTTGTCAATTAAAGGAAGTGCTATCATCATCACATTATGGCGAAGATATTTTTTATATATTTTGGGAATTTTTATAGCATATCATAGGAAAGTTCTGATCTCTTATCTCTCATATATATCAGTCACTCTTACATTTTTCTCACCAACATTATTTAGCAACTTTCTTAATTCAATTAATAGATTTTTTCTCTATTTACAATTACATTGTGCATCACTTGCTTTTGGTAGAAAGCAATTTACTTTCTTAATTAAATATTTATCATCAGAACACTTATGCACTGTGATTCTAATCAGATACCAATTTTCAGTGTAATTATTCTGAATTTTGTAATAATATTAACGATTATGGCAATCAAGATGCTTTGAACAAAAATGATTGTTTCACAATCGGGATAATCATTAGTAATTACTATAGAATATTGTTAATGATTACATAAATATAATACCTTTGTTCTTTTCAATATTCTGCACAATGATAAGCACACATTAAAGGATATAAGAGCATTAGAAATTATTTTAAATATTAATATACATAACTAAAAATCCAGATTGCGAAAGATAAAAGAGTGATCCCGATTATTGTCCTCTTTGACAAAGTACCAAAAATAAAATCAAGGAAAATTTCCAGATTTTTATTCAATTCCCGGATTTCCTTAGACGCCCTATGGCAAATGAAGAGTAACGTCAACCACAAATGAACAAATACAAACAAGTGATGATATCTATTTAAAAATAATAATTTGCTAATGATTTTTTCAAGTTATAACATTCAATGACAACTTCTGAAAGTTCCATGCTTGCTTCTTGTCATTTGTGGCGTGTCACCCTCCAAATATCTTCATCAAGATTAAGAATTCCTAAAAATAGAAACGTATGCAAACATTGCAAGTTTAAAATAAACTCAAGTATAGAACGTAGAAGAAATTATAAACGTTAACATGGTAGATTTTGCATGCTGGAAATCCAGTAATACCCGAAAGCTCAAGTGGAATTGACCTAAAAGTGGATACTCGCATCTGACACCTCTGCATTGATATACATATATACATAAGAAATACATGCATACATAAATATATATATACAAAGCTTTGACAGAGCCAGTTCGAGGATTTCTTTTTTCCTTGAATGCGAGTATCGTCGGTGGCATTAAAAAGGGACGAAATTAAGCTGGTTGAGCTCGTTCAGAGTCCCTAATTATTTACCTCGGTTAGTATCGCTGTCGTTTCCGTTGGGAGGGAGAGTAGTGCTGATCATCTGCTCGGTAGTGTCCTCAGCTTGGCCATGCACACCAACCAATAGAAGGGCTAGGTTGAGAGCTACTGCTCTGACAGTAGAACGAGAGCCGCTGCTTGCGGTTCGCTTAGACCACGGCATCTTTCTCAGATCCCAGCTTGCCCTGCGATTCTGAGCTGCGGGTGGACAACACAATCAGGAGCAAGCTGTACGGACCAGAAGCCTGGCACGCTTCCCAAAAACAGCCTCAAAGATCTCGAGAAGAAATAACCCCTCTTTATGAGCGTCCTAACCTAACCTTTAGCCAAGCTGCCTCATTCCTTTTTCCCACAGGAGCACTCTCTCCGATTTGATCTCTTCGCCGATAATAAGGCTGCTAGAATACTCCATTTTGGCCCAAATTATCACACATTTTTTCGGAGCACACACTCTTCACTGAATTAAAATTGAAATATTTTAATTTAGGAGAATCCAGGGGGTGTATCGAAGCGCCCTCGCATCCTTCCAAAATCTCGTGCTTCGATCGTATCCCGAAGTCTGCCGACCCCAACCCTACTGGAGCAAAATGGAACAACCGAGGCGAACTGTGAACCCGAATATCGACCCGCGATTCTCAACAATTCACAAATTGTAGTTAAATCCACCCACCACCCTATAGAGATTCATGCATTTTTTGAGCAAGTATGTCAAAACTAAAGGTGGTCCAGCAAGAAAAAAGCTTTAAGATCTCCCTTATCCATTGATGACTTATGCACTGCTGATGCCAACTCAAGATTCACTCACTTCTTTTTTGACACTTGAAAACACGTGCACTTAAATGTCACTCTTGAACACAATACCTGACAATACACCTATATTGTTTCACATATTTTTTTTTCCAGCATGTACTTGCTGTTGTAAGATCTAATTTTTCTAATGAAATGTAACTTTTTCCAGAGCCTTCACTGATGGTTGCTGCATCGGAAGGTGGACTGCAGGTGTTTAGTGCGATAATGGAGCGACGCAGACATTTTTATTATTCAGTGCTCAGGGTCAATGGACAGTCGCCGTAAGGCGCAAGCAGACGCCTCTAGACTCACAAAGCAAAAGCAACAATATCAACGCTGCAACGATTTTGTGAGAAAGATTGGTCCTCGCGATGTCTCCGAAGAAATAATAGAGAGAGATAGGCTGACAGTGCCGAAGAGCACGAGTGACGAGTCATGAACGTCAAGATTCGCATGTTACGCGTGCACGAGCTCAACTAGCCGGACACGTTTACCCCTTCTCTTGAAGATTTTCTCTGGCTCTCTTGCTCTTTCACACTGGATTTCCCCCTCTCTTTCAGGAGCGGATGAAACAGGGGCCAAAAATGGGGGTAAAAGATGCTGAAGTATATAATGAAGTTGGTAATAATTTTGGAAACATTTTCAAAAAATTGCATGCGTCTAGCTACTACTTTAATAAAGTGCATGGTAAATCTTCAGAACTAAGAGATGACAATTCATATTTTTAGGCGCATATTTACTTCTATTATTGATAAGATGATCTTGTTTTAAACTTATATAATTTAGTCTTAATTTATATAATAATTGGAAATTGGATTCCGATTAACAATATGAAAGTCATTTTTGGAATAGTCTTGGCATACAATGCTTTTTTCTCATGCTGAAACAACAAGGTTTTATTTTGACAAATGCATCAGAGCAAAAGGAAAATATCAAAATAATATTGACATTCTGATATTCTATGAATCTGCACTGTTAAACATATTTGTTATTTACTGATACGAATATTACAACTATTACGAAGATCAAAATTCTGAAACAATAAATATATTTTTGAAGCAAATACGTACAAAAATACAATTAAAAATCAATGAATTTTAATTATATGTTTAACTATACTTCTTATATTTTTAATGCATAGAAGTAAATTATTTTTTTAAATGGTTGACAATTTTAGCTTGAAACTTATTAAAAACTTATTAAAAAATGCTTAATGTAAAATGAACGATCCTTTCGCCCTTTTCTCTAGACAACTACTGATCGACCGGCGCACTAACACATGTTTGTCCTTTATCACGCTTATTCCTTCTCTTTCTTTTAATCAAATATATATTTGACATTTTTCATCCGAATTTGCACGACATTATAAATTCTGATCAACCAATTACCGTTCTGTAGTATGTTGTCTATTCAATAATCTAATGACAAGAACCAGTTTGATTTAACCAGGTTTTCATTTGACTCTTCAATTTTTTATGTGCAGACACTTTTCATTTGGCTGTCCTCAAGTCTAAGAGGGTACTTAGACAGAAGAAAAAGAAGAAACCAAAAGTGAAAGTAACTACGAAGAGAGTACATGGGATGAAAATCATCCAAGTAACCACAAGCAGAGAAAAAAGAAAGGTTGATAATACATATTTTCGTGAATGTGATGTACTTAAAAATTTTCAGAAATATGATATCTGAATTATGAAAAAATGTTATAGTCATTAAAAAATTTTAGTTTAATTCTCCTATTTCGATTTTCGAAGAAAGTCGTTTTATACTATTATAATTATTCTCGCGCAGCTATTAAACTCTAATTTTATTCTTTCTTTTACAACGAATAGAGCACAGTCACAAGAGCGAGCAGTTATCTGTAATATACTTTAATGGAGGTAGTTAATATAATTTTCTTCCATGTGCCATAAGCTTTTCCCTAATCGTAATTATTTCTCTTGTTTCTCTGAAAGACATGTATCTATCATTTTTACAAGAGAAGACAAATTTAGATTCTTATCCAGAATACCTAATCTTTTATTCGGATTAAACTAAAAAATATTGTCTACATAATTATATCACATCAAACATGTATTAACCATACATTTATTTAACGATTTACTATTAGCATAAATTAACTTATTTACTAATCAGCTTGAAGGAATTTTCGTGTAGAAAGAAATGCAACTGAAATGCTTATCGCCTTGACAACTCATTAGTGATAAGTGGTTAAATGCAGCAATCTAGTTAGAAAGTTTTTAATTTTTCTTGGAGAGTCATGGTTTTGCTATAGATAGGGAAATTACAGTTCAATCGAGCTGAACAAATGCTGGATTGCTAAAACCAGCAATTTACAGATAAATTTGAATTTGAACGGTTACAAAGTCATATATTTTTTGTCTAGAAAACTCTGAAAACTACCTTTAGAACCAAAAATGTAAATTCTTTAGTAAATTATTGAACTTAATAATCAAAATTCAAAGTTAATGCAAAAAGAAGAAAGATTCCTTGTGTTGAGACAAATCGACTGACACATAAGATTAATGTATTTCATTAAAAAATAAGAAAGTTATGGTTATTGTAATTTCCAAAAATAATCAAAAATTAAAGCTGTTTAAAGAAAGTAAGGAATCCTTGTGTCGAGATGAATCGATTGAAAGCTATTTTAGAATATTTTAGAATATAATATTTCCGCATCGAAAATAAAAATATTATAAGCAAACACTTCCAGAAGGAAAGTAGAAAGTTAGGGGTTGCTGTAAAGTAATTAGAGGATCAGGACACCTGGCTACAAGGTCACGAAAGGACTCAAGTAGGAATGTCCAAACGATCTTTTATAACTCTTGTTAAGTGCTCTCCGGAATTTGACTGCATTATAGATAAAGCACTTTTACTTGGATATAAAAAAGTGTCTCCTGACTTAAGACTGAATCTGGAAGTGCGTTTTCCAGTCAGTCCGTTTCTACCCGATCGTCTCTCTACTCGGTCGGGTCATCCTTCAATTTCCTTATGAATTATTTAAAATAAATTTTAATTATTTTATTTAATAATTTGTTCACTTATTTAAATTGCACGAGTAGCCCCACAGGAGGACCGTTGACCTCTAGCATGAAAAAAATGTTTCCCATGCTTTTTTGGCCTACCCTAATGTACATATATAATATATATATTTATACATATACAAGCAAAAATGTAATGGTTTTAATTTGATTAAAATTAATTAATTAGTGATTTTCCAGCTCGTAAATCCGTAACTGATCGTAAGCCCTTTAGTTATGAGCAACGATTTGCTCATAGCCACAACGGGAAGTAAGGGGATTTTTAAAGAAGGGGAAGGGTCCAGGTCCAGGGACGCGTTAATATTCACTATAAATTCATTTAAAAATTAATTAATGTTTTATTCATTTCAATTTTAACATATTATTGGTAATAATATATTAATAATAAATAAGTAACAAAAAAAACATTTAAAAAAGTATAAAATTTATAATAACATTATAAATATCACCAAAAATCAATTGCATTTTAAAAACCTTAAAAAACGAGTTATTATCTGATCAATAAATTTTGTTTATGAAATTAGAAAATTTGTATAGGTATGTCCAAACTTAAATGACCTGGCATGAAAATAAACATTTTTTACCTACAAAGGTAAAAAATAATAAAATATATAGATCTCAAGTGTGAAAATATGACCTTTTGTAAATAAGCGTATTTATCTATGAACGTTCTACGTTCGACTATCATTTACCATAATGTTTCGTGATCATAGCGGGTATCAAAACAAAGGCAGTAAGTGATATTCACTGTCTCTTGATATTTCTACATTTCCTCCTTTTTTAAAATACTACAGTGGAGTCCACGTATCAGAAAGGTTACGTAATCGCCACATCAGAACAGACAATTTTGTATATATTAAAACATTGATTAAACTTATTTTTAATTATCAATTTTGTATCATAAATATATAATAGATATAATTCTTCATTTTGAACCTTTTGAACTCTGAAGATACGCAAAATACATTTTTGAAGAATCCTTTTTACCAATGCATAGTTGCTTTTTGACTATTTATCATCATAAGCTACTGTTATCATCTGCGCTTATTTCCCCGTAGGTAACATTCCTACTTTCAATGTAGGTGGTAATATATCAACTGAGCCATCTAGCTATATTATCAAGATACGTATATAGTTCCCTAAGTTATCAGACGATGGTAACTTGCTCTTGATTATTGAAAACAGATTTGACAAATATTCATATATATTCTTTAGTCCCCCTTTATGTCAATAGGTATTAAGGACATGGTTACCTCCGTTTCGTACAAAATTAATGTAAATGACCGCAAAAAAATATTTCTTATTGCGAACGTAAAGTTGGGGAATTAAATTTGCTCTTATGGTAATTACCCCACGCCCTTCAAGCAACTAATGTTTTCTAGTATTTGCAGAGTATTTGAAATGCCAAAATTTAAGAAATGTATTTAAATGATAATTAATTTGCGTAGAATATATAGGAATTTTTATTTAAAATTAAACTGTATAATCTTACCTCCTTCATCAGTGGTTACAGCTACGGTTACAGCTGGTCCATGGCCTTCCGGATTGAAAACTTCCAGAGAAATTAGGTACTGGGTGTAGGTTTTCAGGTCATGAATAGTATGACTCTGAAACAGAAAATAAACTTTGCTGAACTCAAACTTCGTAAGTTTAATTAATTTTCCAGGAAATTTATTTCTATTAACTTTAGGGATATCAGCAAGCAGATCTGCAAGTGTGTGAAGATTTTGGCGTGGTTGACAGTCAAGTGCTGCACAATCTAAATAATTTTAGAATAAGCTTTGACTTTTGAAACTTTTTAAAAATTAATAAAATTCACAAAATACGTGTTGCTGTCGTTATTTGCTTATATCACACAGCGTTAGTGTTATTAAATATAATAGAAATTTTGTTACAAATGTAATAAGAAATATTTTTTGCTAAAACTAGGCCATTTCGGATACAGAAGGAGGTATAAATAAATGGTCTAGTTTTAGCAAAAAATATTTATTATTGCAAGTGTAAAGTTGGGGAAACTTAATTGCTCTTATAAGTAATAACATGCCCTTAAAAATTGTTACGAATTTTTTGAAAGGCTTATAAATTATATTTACATATAAAAAGCAACACGCTTATTTTATATCATGTAGTGAGAATTCAAAAATGCGAGGGTCTTTCACTTGAATAAAAACCTATTTTAAATTATATAAATTTAAATTAAATCCTTTTCAGAGACACATATTTTCAAGGAAATACATTTTTCCAAAGCCAAAAGTCGCTGAGAAATTTTAATGAAACATTTCAATGGAACAGTGTGACGCAATTAAATTTAATGAATCTGACTGCATATATGTGCAAGTTGTATCCCATGTAATAATTCCCTTAGTGAATATAGGGACTAGTTGGGTTGGGCAGGTTTTACATCTTATTACATCGTCTTACAACATTTCACATCGTCTTTTTTGCGCTCAATACACATTTATACGATTTTTACAGGGTCACCCTAAGGGAGTATATATACCCAAGTAAGTAACACATGCCCTTAAATTAAAGACCCAACCATGAAAACAACTCTTTCCATATTGGTAAACTTCTATTTTAATCCTATATTCTTCAAAAATAGGGTGATAAAAACATGTGCCAACAATAAAAATTAGTTTAAATGATTGACCTGGATGTTCGCATCTCGGATGTAAATCTCCTCCTCTCTTATATTTTCGTTGTCTTTTCCTCGAGGCCGATAAGAGATTCTGTATCCCAGAAATTCACCATGAATTGTATCACGAGTCGGTGGTTTCCAGGCAATATATATCGAAGAGGCAGATGTGTTGTGCGCGTCACTAATTGTTGGTTTTCCTTCAGGAACTGAAAACAAAAGAGAAATATTAATTCCAAACAGCAGAGAATAATACCCATCAATTATTTAAATACAATTTTTGAGAGCTACCCAATAAAAATATCGATTTGACAAAAAATATAACTTCAATGAGTATAGTACTCTGATAGTACAATACATGTCGAAAACCACTCTTAATTATCAATACCTGCCAATATTTACAGAAATTGTTTACTCGAAATTGGAAAAAAACTGTGTTTGACAAATTAATATCCGAAAGTAACGCGTTACCATTACTAAAAATAATTAACTTTCCCGGTAAAGCGTATTACTGTCAAACAGAGGAGCTGATGTGAAATTTCCCATAAAATAGTATTTAGAAATAGTGAGGCGAATACATTTTTTTCCGGTTAGAAGCATTCACTTGCATCTCATGCATACTCGCAACAAATAAACCATATTTTAACAATTACTATTGTTATAAATATTTTAATAATGAATTAGAATTTTTTTCATTTTTTCATAGAAATATGTTGTTATTCTAATTAAATGGATTTAAATTGCGTTTGAATCAAATTATTTAAAATACAAAATTGTAATCATTAAATATTTCTTATTGTTAATAACAAAAATTATAAATATACTAAAACCTATGATCCGCACGCTCTGCGTGCGATTGATTTTTCGTTTTTCTACTGTACCTTTTGCTCAAAAGATTCAGAGGACAATTTCAAATCTGGAGAAACTCCTTCAATTTTGTAAAATTTTGATAATATATTCAAATCCCTCAAAATTTTTAAACCCCATGAAATCCTTTCCTTAAAATTTCCGACAATGTAATAAAATTCTGGTAAAATATTTTGAATTTCTTAAAAGTACATGATATTCCTTAAAATTACTTAAAATCCCATGAAAATTTCGTTAAATCTATTTTTAAATTACTGAAAATTTCATTTAATCTCGTTAAAACCTGCTATACATTTCTTAAGATTCTTTAAACCCCAAATAACTGGAAGAATCCCTTAAAACTTCTGAAAATCACAATAAATTTTTAAAAATTCCTTGAAAAACAGTGAAAATCTTTTAATATTTTTAAAATTTCAATAAATTTTGAACAATATTTCAAATATCTTAAATTTACTCAAAATCACATGAAATCTAAGTAATTTTCTTAAAATTCTTAAAAATCCAATGAAATTTCGGAAAATTCCTTGAATCCTATAAAAGTCTTTAAAATTAGCTACTAATTTCTGAAAATCACAATCATAAAATTCAAACACCATTTAAATAACAAATTATTTCTATGAAAAAATGAAAAAAAATTTCCAATTGTTTATTAAAATACTTATAACAATAGTAATTGTTAACATATGGTCTTTATTTGTAGCGAGTATTATTCTCATGGAACATTTCCGTCTTTTTAGTCATCGAAAAATTTTTTGTGCCATTAAGCACCTCATCCATGTATTTATTTATATAATTTTTGTATAACAATTAACTTCAAACTGAAAAGAATTATATATGTTCTTTATGAGTACTAACGCTGATTTTGATGTTCAGTAAGATTATTGAGTTCTTTTATTCTGAGAAAAAAAATCATATTCTCAAAAAGTGTACTTTTTCCTAAATGATTAGTTATATAAATAATTATTCAAACTGTAATTGTAAAATATATTCTATAGATGGTCTTGTACAACTCTTCCCGAGCATTAATAAAAAGGTTCAAAAATGGTAAAGAATTGTAAGCTGTAGCCGATTTTGAACCCTAAAATCCAGATCCGGACCATTGTGCTTGTGAGTCGTTTGTATAAGTACATAAATAAGGACTAAGAAGTGAGTACCAGTGAATAAGCAGCGAATACCAGCGAGTACAAAGCTGGCGCTGCCCATTGTGAATACGTGAAGTCCCTGCTTTACTTTATGTTAAGTAGTTTTAATATTCTAACAGCTCAGAATCTACTGCTTGCTTAGTTAAAAATAAATAATAGATCGAATACATGTAATATATTTCATTCATTACGAGATGATGGAAATTAACTTCAGAGTGAATAGACCCTCGTTTCAAACACTGGAAAAAGGGAAAATTTCTTTGCCTATAGGGGGGAATTGAGACTATATTTTATCAAATTGAAAACCTATCTCAGCTTATATACAATATCCTGGAGTCTGTGATACTCTATACTTTAATGTTTGTATTTTCTCTTGAAGGCAATCTAAGCTATCAAAACACTCGAGTATATGTGTATAATGTATATGTGTCTGTGACTGCAGATATGTAGTTTAAGAGCTGTTTGTAAATACACCATCGAACGAGACGAAACGAGAAATGTGGACGGATGTGCGGAGAAGTAACAGCAATCAAGAGGTGCCAGTTATTGACTATTTGGTCTCTTCCGGCACCAATGTTTTTTGGTTTCAAGTCCCAATAATAGAAACTCAATGCTTTCAAGATGAAACGAAGAAGGAAACAATTTAATTTCTCATCGTTTTTCTTTTTTCATACTATAGGAAAAATTGCATTCAGGAATATAAGACGTACCAAAATATATTTTGCCTTTTTTCTAAACTTATAAAAATTTAATTCCTTTATCAAGTTTCATAAAAACAAGTAAGATAATAACTTCTTAGTTATTTTGTTTAATTAAAAAGCTTCGTTCTGAAATTCGGCAATCAATGCAAATCCTAACACCGATGAAAGTCACACTCTCAAGGTCACCCTTTACTCCTGTTACTTTATAAACTTTCTTTATAGAGTTGTATAAGATTAAAATATACTGGTTTCGTAATGTTTCATAATTTCAGTAAATGGGTTAATCCGTTTTTTTATCAGAGAACGCAAATTCGTACGAAGTGACACAGTTAAAGGGTGAAATCGGCGTATGTATGGTAGTTCTCGTGTCCTGTTCACGGATAAAAAGTGCTGGTCAATGATAAGCCTAACCAGGAAATGACCAATGGTCACGAAGGAGTACAACTTGGTGTTAGAAATTCCAAGTTTGATAGCCTCGACTGGTATTTTTCGTATAACCTTTCTATCTTTTTACAAATTTACATGCACTACTTTAAATTTGTGGAATATATTTTTTTCTGCTTCACTTATTCTATCCTGTCATTTCATCTAGGTAGTAGTACTCCGCGGTCACGTAGTTTTTCTTATCACGCTTATCGCTCTGGTTTTCCTAGGGCTGCAAAATTACAGAGGACATACTTAGCTTTCTATCCTAAGCAGAGTTATTATCCTTATCACATAAGCGAATCAGTTTCTTCTTTTCAGAGACACACTTCTTCGAAACACTCATCTGTATGTATCTTCTATAATATATTTGGAACAAAGAAACAAACGTGCGGCTTTCGAAAAACTAACAATAAGTCAATTTGTCACTCGAGGTCCTACTGCAGATACGTATGCATATCACTCATGAGTCTATGTAATCTTCTCTGAATCAGAGGTCAAGTTGATAAATTTCTGATGGATAGAAAGCTGTTAGAAATGATTAGGTATTGGTACTTGTGAAACTCCTCCTAGAGTACAGGAGTTTCTGAACTCTCGTAATACGAGAGACTGAATGAATAATTGCCACAGAAATAATTCGAGGACATTAAATTGCAGGTGAGGGACAACGTCAAGGCGTGGTTTCATCCAAACTACCCCTAACTTTAATGCTTATACATATAAATTTGGACCGCATCGTGGGGCTAGCGAATTCGTCAGACATTTATGCTGTTAAAGTCCACTCATCCTGGATCCAAACCACCAACACCAGATATTCCATTAGTTCAAACTTATAGAATTTTTCAAAACAATCTTGCTAAACGTATAACTCCCTTAAAATTTTAATAAGGATAAACATTAATATTTCTATACATTTCGAGATAGTTAGGAAATTAAGAGCTGCATATTCACTGTTTAACAGATTGAATTATTTATCCACCGAAATATAATACCTATTTTATTGTAAAATATGTTATTAAATCATGAACCAATAATTATAAACAATTATTTGTATTCTTATAAAGCATAAAACAATGACAAAATTTCAAGTGAACTCGAATTTAATTTACAAAGGTTTGCTTTCATGAAAAAATAAATATTCAATTTCAATTAACCCATAATCGATCTCCAATTTGCAACTATAAAATATTCAATCATGCATTGCCAAAAGAGGATTTCACTTTGAAGCGATTGATACCATTATTGGGAAATTGTAGCGATGGCTTGAAAAAATCCTATTATTTAAAATAAATATGCAAACACTTTATAAATACAAGTTACAGCTCGAATAATAAACAGGAAAAACTAATAATAAAAAATAATAAAACTAGAAAAATAAATGGGAAAATTGGAAATTAAACACTAGGAAACTAAATTTTGTTTAACGTAGGATTTTAAAATCGTTTTCCATTATAAGTAACCATTCCTTAACAAGAGAAACGTTACAGGCTATTAAAATGGTATTACACACGGTTGGAGCTTTTTTTCCATTGTGCGAGTCCCGGAGCGAAGATGATAAGCGTTTACACTTTACGCGGTACGCAGAACTGGCAATAGCCTTAATAAGCGTGGGCTTCATCGTTTTTACTAGCACTAAATCTGTGTTAACGCATTATTACCTTCGGCCCTGTTTACGACTTTGGCGCCCGTTTTATTATATACCCTGCTGACGTCATTGTTCTAGCGATAGATTAATAGGGTATCAGCCCTGATACAGTAAACTCTATTTTTTTTTTAAGTTACGAGCCTAATTTTTATTTCTCTAGGCATCCAATACATTTTACATTTTAGGACAAATTCGTAGTGATTTCCGTAAAATTATCCTCAACGGACACATTTTTTTTTTACTAAACTTTACTATGGATGGGCGATTCACGACTCGCAAAAGCGAAAAAAGTTAATCGGACGCAAAGCGCGCGGATCACAGTTGCTAGTTATGTATTTAAAAAATTTCTAACACTCATGTTACGGTATAGCTATTGATCCAGGTTACCACTCGAACTGAAGTTAACTCAAGTGCAAATAATAGTTTCACGTCCGCGGTTACTTCCTGCATTACAGTATACTGCGCGCAAACTTTCCTGAATGGATGTAATATATTGTATGTATATTTATAAATTGTTTTATTCACACTTCAAAAGAGTAGAAACATTTAATTAGTTTATAATCACATTTCTTTTTTTGTTTACTTGTACTGTAACAATTGCAACCATGCGGTTATAGAAAGAAATGCACTAATTGCTAATTAAAAATTTTGATTTTACAAACGATCAAGAATCAGTATATAAAATGCATTCTTTCTTACTTCATATCTTGGTTCAAGGCTATGAAAAGTAAGATGCAGTAAAACTTTGAGTGTTTATGAAAATTATTTATGATACCTAAATTACAAATGCGCAGAAATAATCCTTGATAGACGATAATAACTTTTATGACAAATTATATGGGATTTAAACTAAATATGTTTAAGCCACACATTCAAATGTAGGAGAATCATTTTCATCGAATAGGAAACTTTTTTATTTTCGGTGAAGTTAAATTTTCTGTTCGTTGCAATTTGTTGGAACTTTATGATCATTCTTTCTAAGAAAAGTTTTATTTTCTTGGGAAATTGAAGTAAAATAAAACGAAGCACATTTTTCTAAATTGTATGGTATATGTAAGAGAAGCCAACTGAAAAAATTCGATAAAAATGTTAGAACTTTGGTTATATAAGACTTGATAGTTGAATGGATGAGAGGATATTAGATATGAATCCGTAGAGAAGAATTCCTAGATTTAAAAAAGGTTTCCGTCATTACGTTTTTAGAGTTTGAAGATCAATATTTTTTCCAATGGATTTTGGAAGCACCTGAAATCCTTAAAGTAGGGTAGAGGCAAATTCCAGAGTTATCTTTCTGTATAAGTTCCCAACCACCAACATCAATATTTTCTGTGTGGGTAGCCAAAGGTTTAAAGACTACTTTGAGGCAACGATGATAATAAAATGCGTATCACAAATGTGAAAGGGGTTGCGTTAAAGGTTGGTTGAAAGTTAATCTTCGAAACTGGACTATTGTCATTATTAAAGTAGTACTCTACGCAGATGCGTTGGTGGCACTTAAGAAATACGATATACAACAATTCCAAGTACTCGCCATTTTTGGACGAGTACCAGAAATCGATTTCAGATCCCCTGCTATTCAGAAAATTTTGAGA
>JAUESI010000015.1:4215144-4225323 GCA_032275145.1 Synergus laeviventris | reverse complement strand
ACACTCTAAAACCTTCGCGCGTGTAAACTATTTTATTTAAGACTATCATTGGTCCAAACCAAAGGCCCAGATACTACATTGTCCAGTTTAGTCTCGTGAAAGCTTTGCATACTCAATTCCCTGTATAAGAAACAGTTAGAAACTTTCGTAGTTCATTCGTTCTGTAATGTTTTTGTTTCCTTCCAGAGAAAAAATATTTGTGATTAAAATTCAAATCATTCCCGGAAATGATTTACTCCATCCCGTGCAGAAATTTCCCCATTTAAAATAGATTTCTGACGAGGTCCTGGTCAGGATTTCTATTTTTAGTACAAATATTTTAATATAATTACGCATTTATAGGGTAGCGATATAGCAGTACTATCTCATTAATATCAATCTTACATTGGTATTTTCACCTTAAAATAATGTAATAAAAAGCGTGATGTGCCTTGAAGGGTCCTTACCAGTTTTCCAGATCAGGACCACACTAGATACACGAAAAACTTATCAGGGTCCCACCAGAAGTCCATCCAAATTTCTGCACGGAATTGTGTAATAATTTTCTTATAGCAAATGCAGTAATTTTTTTACCTCGAGGGGAGCTCAAAGAGGGGTGATCCGACAAGGGTTGAAGGAATCTACCAAATTGAAAGTCTGTAATAAACATAGCCAACATCGACACGTTCTTTAATTAAATCTACATTATTTCTAAAGTAATTTTTTTAAAAAACGTGACAATTCTGAAAGAATTAAATATGAATTAAATTTATTTGCACATAAAAACTTGAAAAGGTATGTTAAATATGTATGTCATTAAAGTCTGATGGCTCGTCACAGAAAGTACGTGATATATTAATAGAAACGGACGAAAGTTAACATTTGACAACCAAACAAGATAGGTACACAAACTCAAACTACCCTGCTAATTAGCAGCTCCTAGGCTTGATGGATCGTAGTCCAGCTTCGTGAATCGTCGTTAATTCTATGGGTAAACGTATTTGACGAAAGCGTTTCATGTTGTTCCTCATTGGTGCAAAATCTGGCCAAATGCCGAGAGCGTAATGGATGGGGTGGAAATGATCCTCCTGAAATGTTTTCCAAATCACTCTCAGCACCCAATTTGTCCAACTCGAGTCACTAATCACTACCAAATTTTTTTAGTCCAACCCCTTTTCCCACCTCTTTTTCCAATCTCCTTTTTTAAATCTCTGTTTCCAACTTTCTCGCTAATGAAAAATAACTATAAACCTTAAAATACCTTGAAATCCTTCAATATCTCTAAAATAATAAATTTCATACAATTCGTATTTTCTGTCTTTAATATAATAAGATAGACTTCAAGTGTGTTCCATATTTTCTAGATGTAGCATATGGAAGCATAAATTTTTTTATATAGGATTATTTCTTACAAAATTGAGATTGATTAAAATGGATTTGCTTGGCAATGAGTAGCTCACATTTTATCTGAATTTCAAAATTTATTAGATTGATGTGTCGACGAAATTGCAATATTCGACACTTTCGAGTGTATCAGCCCGTCCGAAGGCTTATTGAAAATTTGCATTCCACATGCCATAAAGTCGCATCAAACTTTAGAATCTACCAGAATTCAAAACAAGGTCACAGGTGTGGTTTTGACAATATGATCATTATGACCCTCTGTGGTCCTAACGCGTTTGTGGAATTTTATTCGAGCTAGTATAGAAACACCCATGTGTGGTTACTGGTTAGGTGTACTATCTAATTTAATGCTACAATATTTTTCACAAAAAATACCCTCTACAGTGCATCTTTCCAATAAATCAACTAAACATTCGGCTACCAATTTTAAAGCATGTTCTCTATATTCCTTTACTCGTTTATTTCATCCGAATATCGTTCAATTGAGTATTTAGGTAAATTAATTAATTAAAAAAATGTACATTCAATATTTATTTAAATGAGATGATTGATTGGGCTGATAATATAGTACAAAGAAGTGTCATTTATGACCCACTTCAGGCGAAAAACTAATGTTATTTTGTTTCAAATACCTTCCAAACATTATCAAAATTGACAATTACCGTCTAAAAGTTTTGAAACACGAGTTTCGCCTGCCAGTATTTATCAATTTTGATAATGTTTGAAAGGTATTTGAAATAAAATAAAATTAGTTTCTAACACCCTTTGATAATATTTTTCGATTGGGATGGGTTTTTTTATCACTTAACTCTTAACGCACATTCTAAACCATATTGTTTTTGACCTTCTTTGTATTATATTTATCAGTTAAGAAAAGAAGAAGAAAAAATTGTATTTTCGTCAGATTAGACGTCTGATATTTCAGCCCAATAGATGATTGCACAGGTATTAATTGTGTTTGAATTATTAATAATTAATTTCAATTAAGAAACCTAACAATTGCTACTCATCCAAACATCCCTTTAAAAGATGGTAATTTAAACAACAAAATTATCAAATACATAAATAAACTTCATAATCTTCGTTCGAACAGAAGGTAAATTAAAAAAAAAATCGAATTGAAAATCATATCGTCTGCATTGGTTCCCAGCATCGATTTCTTCCGATTTTACTAGGTCCGCATATCCATTCGGCACTAGGAAATTTCCGCGATTTCCGCACGAATGAAACAATCCGAAATGGAAATATTTTAAATCATTCGTTCGCCGA
The DNA here is from genome assembly GCA_032275145.1 of Synergus laeviventris. NCBI lineage: Eukaryota > Metazoa > Arthropoda > Insecta > Hymenoptera > Cynipidae > Synergus > Synergus laeviventris. Next base: position 4,222,671 of record JAUESI010000015.1, on the reverse strand, counting down.
GGATTATTCATAGCCATGAATTCGATCCAATTTGTTTTTATATATCAGTTCCGCCGATGGTAAAGAGTTTCGAGTAATCTCTGTCCAGGATAATTCTTTTTGCAGTCAGTTTGAGTTTATCAGTAACTAGAAATGTCTGCGTTACTGAATACTCAAGAACTATCCAAATCACTAGAAGCTTTTTTTTTAACGAAGGCTATAATTAATAATTAACCATACATTGAAAATGGATTGACGGTTTTACGTATAATTCTCAAAAGAAACGGGAGTATAGAAATTATTTTCTACTTTACACTCTACTTTTTTAAAAATTTGTAATTTCAAAAAATTTCCGCGAATTTCGACTCTAACACATAAAGTTAAATATAAAAATTTACAAACATTCCATCGCGGAAATTCAATTTTCCATGCAGCGTTATTGATATTAATAAAAGGCTGTTTTAGTTTTATTGGCGTGCTTTTGCTTTTCACAGATGGTGTAGCCGAAAAAAGGAAGAGAAAAATTCTGGCATGAAAAACGGTGGACAAGAGAAGCGATAATGCGAAATAAAGAAAGAAGCGAAATAAAGCTGAATATGTAATTTTTTTCATAGGTAATAAACACGCGTTTTGCAACGAAAGTAATGAAACGAAGGTATCTTTGCATGTTATACGTAACAATCTAAATACGTAAAGCGATATGATTCAAAATATTGTTCCCATTACTATATCTGAAACGTATATGCGTATGCTAGATACAGTATCGGATTATTGTACTTTAGGTACCTGCCACACAGTTTCCACCTTGTCTGTCATGTGTAGATCAGTATACTAACAATAATTCTGCAACTCACTTCGACAAATGAAGAAAAATCAAAAAAGCTGTTGCAAACCTACATGCTGATTTCGGAAGCATCTGTTAGACTTTTTTCTTTAGGATAGTCGATAGTCGAAAACCGATGATTACCAGAAAATCTGGTTCAGTTTACCAGAACATCTGGTAATATTTTCCAGAATATCTGTTTATATTAACCTGAATGTTAAACCAGATAAATGTCTAGTAATAAATAACCAGAAAATGATAAACCAGAAACTTTGAATACTTTCAACTAAAATTGATAGTAAGGACATATTTAATATTATTTTTTCAATATTCTAACCAGAATGTTTATTGAGTGAATAGATTTTGTTGACAACTAATTCGTGAGCGAAGATTGCGTAGAGAATAATTATTTCAGTAACGATGGATATGTATATAGTCATAATTGATGTACGTAACAGAGAATACTGACTTGTATCAATTTACTTATGCTGCTCATTGTTCATCAAACATAAACTCATGCACGTGTATGTTCTAGCGGTTCGTGCAAGCTTTGCAAGCACAGAAGATACGTGCACCTAGCCTACTGATCAAATACGCAGAGGATTGGCTTGGTATTATCAGTCCCAACGTTTCACATCTGCTGGATGGACATGGTTTATGTCCTGGTATTATGACATGATTTATTCGCTCTCTCCCTTGCCACCCTGCACCCTCAATCCCATTTCTCTCTCAATTCCACCACCAACAATAAAATTCTTCTTGATGGTGCAGGTTTGCTCAAGATTCAGAGGCCTCACTCAAACCCTCAAGAGCCCTTACTTTATCCAATATATTGTGGACAAAAATTGGATAATTTGCATTCGTTTTAATTAGGTTTAAATAATAGTAAAGAATGTTAAAATTAAATAGTGAACAAATAGAAGATAACCATTCATCCGGACGCAAAAAAGTATCTTTAAGGAAAGATAACTTTTGAAATGGATTAGAGATCCAATGATGTGATTGAGATTCATGGAAGTAGGAAACCATTTGAGGAATGATATTATACGTTTGATATTTGCATAATAACATATACACTCAGTCGATGAAGATATATGTGGTGGAAATTTATAGATCACTATTGACTCTGTAATTATGTAACATATCTACCTACGGGTTATTTGATTCCACATTTATGTACCAGAAGTTTTGTACGTTCAAATGAACAAAAATTCGTTCATTTGAACGTTCAGAACTTTTCAGACATCCGCATTTAATATCTACCAGAAGAATTTTGGTTGAGCATATAATACGATAATGTAATTTATGTTTGATTTTATATATCGGTATCACTTTCAGTACATAATAAATGCACGAGGGGTTGAGAACTCGTGAAATCAGGTGTACACTTGCACTGAAATCTCTCTTGAATTCTTCTGATATATCTGAAGACATTTGAAATCACTTGAAGTTACTTGACATCGCGTGAATTCACTAGAGATAATTTGAAATTTTTTGAATTCTTCTAAAGTCACTTAAAATTTCTTGAAATCATTGAATTCTTCTGAAATTTCTAAAGTGTTTTGAAGTCTTTTGAAGTAGGTGTAGTCATAAGTCAGAAGTAGGTGTGTCAACTGATCTATTAAGCTAGCACCTCCAAAAACGAATTTAAAAATTCCGAATACGTCATAATTTTAGGCTTTTTTGGTCACCAATAAAAATTGTTGAGCTCCTTTACTTTTTTCAACAAATAAATTTTACTGCGGAGGTGCTAGTTTAAATTAAGCTAGCACCTTCAATGTCTTAAATAACAAACTAAAAATAAATCAATTGAGCCATAATTTATTGGTCTTTTTTTGGCCTCCTGAATTCTGCAAAAACCGACACTACAAAAACAATTCTTAAGTTCTAAAATCAACCCCCATTACATAAATTATATTTTTCGGAATTTAAAGGACACAGTATTGTTTGGCTTTTTTTGGGCTCTATACCTTCATGTCCAAATTCACACCATTGTTACCACGCAGATGTGACTTTGCTGAAAAAAATTGTTTTCCAACTTTTTGCAACGGAAATAGTCTCCACAGCAAAATTGACTTTTTAAAAAAAGTAAAAGAGCCAAAAAAATGTTATTAGTGTCCAAAAAAAGACCCAAAAAAGTGGAGGTGCTAGCCGTATGGACCTTGTGTCAACCCCTCGTAAAAGCATGTCATTTGTAAAATCCCTTACTGAAAATCACAATAAATTTCGTCAACTTTGTAGACAGCAATATAGCAATCGTTTTGACAGCAAAAATAATCTGAAAATAGTTTATAAATTCGGGATATTCACACAATCACTTGGGATATAACATGACTTTTTTAAGACAGGATATAAGTTATAAATTGTTAAAGACTTGCTTCACGTTTCCAATTCCACTTTAAATTTTCAAACTCACAGTAACCCATTAGTCAACCTGCCTATTCCGGAATTAAAATATTCTACCCAGGGACATAGGAACGTCACACCGTCGATTAAGGATTCTTACCCTTTAATTTTCTACGTGTACAGTAAGCTATATACGTCTCTCCTAAATTCACCCAAAGGAACAAGCCATGAAATTTTCAGGTACCTAGTTCTGTTAGTGTCGATGTACCTATCAGCCCACTTTCCTATTGGTTTTCACGGTGCAATATTTTGCAAGATAACCGGAAAGACGAGCTCCTCCATCTGGGACGCATCGCTCGAAAGCATGCCTGGGGGACGAATGACATGTTGTAGGTGGGATTCTTGTATATGACTGTCTTGAAATCGTAGGTGAAGAAGAAAGTAAAATAAAAAATAAAAAAAAGTGGAAAGAGAGATGAGAAAAGTAGTGAAAAATAATGAAATCGTAAAGTATTAGTTTAATCTTATTGTTAATTTAAATTTGAGAAGTGGTAGTATTACATATAATTGAAAAGCTTAACTATTAAAAGTCTCTCGGTGGAAAAGTAGAGATAAGGGAAGGCAGAGGGAGGGTAAAAAGACAGAAAAGAGGAAAGGCGCCAGGTGTCTTTCACCCAGCAATTTGGCCAGGACCCTATTATTCCAAGCCTTATTCAATCTCTGTATAAATCGACGCTATTTCCCCGCGAATTACCGACTTGATATTCTTCTTCCTTATCCCAATGTCTTCCATCCCTTCACGATTCTTCTTCTCTCTTTGTCTTCCTATCTTTTCCACCTCGTAGCCCTACCACCTGGACACGGCTCGAGGGCCAATTCAATTCGAAATGCTCGGCGGCTTTGGTGAGTTTTCGTAGATATTTGAAGGCCTTTTCCGACGCTAGAGGAACGTTCACTTGTTCTAGAAATTTGATTTGGTAACTCACGTGAGAAATCAAAGTACCGCGTTCGCTTTTCCAATCTCCTGGCCCACCCATTCGTGTCCTCGCACTTCCTCCTACGTCACCCCACTTGAGCCATCCTTTCTTTTCTTACATTTCATTTTCTTTTATGTCCTTTTCTTTTCATTTTTTACTATTCTTTTCTTTTCCCTAGTGGAAGGGAAAGAGCGGCGGTGTCTCCGCGAAGGCCGATCTTTTCGATTTAAAACTTTTAACAAGAATAGATTCGCCAACGTCGAGCGAAATGTATCATCGCTCCATACCAGGACACCTTTTGACTTTAAATGGAATATCAAACTCACCACAATACGTATTGCTATTCGTTCGGACGGGATGGGAGTGAAAATCACTTGAGCGTTATCTATCACGTGTCAGTGTGTGCTTTGACGAATGGAAAAGAGGAAATGGATGGTAAAGGTGATTTTCTTTGCGGACTGTTTTGTAAGGGCAACAATGAATATGGATGATGGATTATTTTCGTACGTTTCTGACAGAAGGTGTCTTTAATATTTTCTGGGCGACTGATGTCTCCATCAGGTGATAACGTCTAGAAAAAAGGCGTGGAGGCGACAATATATAAATGATGTACGATTTCATTTATCACACGCAAATCATACATATTGAATTGAATTAACAGAATTGGCCACACCTTTTATCTTATTGGGAATGCTAATTATTTTTCATCTTTTCCTTTCAATATCACTTTCAATATCAATATACTTTCAATCTGTAGTTTTGGTTAGATGCACGACGAAAATAAAAGTTGAAAAATATTGTGTAAAAAATGCCAAACGAGGGTTACGTAAAAGCCAATAGCGGACAGTTTCCATCAAAGCCACATCAATTTTTAATAATTTTTTTCTGTTGAACGACTCGGTAGAGAAAATATTTAGAATGCACCTTGAGTTTAGATTAAAATTATGAATTAAAAAATGATTTTATCTAAAATTATGAAACAACTATATTTTTCAATAAAGACGTAAGATAACGTTGAATGTCGAGTTACACAAAACAAGGATGTTTTACTACACTCCTATCTCTTATTCCTTCCTCCTCCTTTGATCTTTGTGCCTCCCTTGTTTGTTTACGAACATTGCGTTAAAGTAAACAGTACAATAAGCATAAGCACTATCCTTTATTCCTGCGCTTTGTCTCTTGCAGGCACCGCATTGGTGTAAATAAAGAAGAAAAGAGCGACTCATCGCAAATCTCTTCTTTCTACCAGCAGTTGAGAAGACTTTGTGTTCTCACTCAACATAAAAGGCAATTTCCTACATTAAATCAGTCAACATTTTTTTCTTACATTTAAACTCTGTATCTATATTATCCATTTCTATTTTCTATTTTCCGTTTTAATTTTAGAACAGGACCAATGGTCATGAACTCGAGCTATGACCGTGGCGTATGCAATCGAAAATTGCAAAATGCAACATCATATCTATATTTCAGGTGTAGATATATGGGTATATTTGTTAGGTGGGTTATCAGGGCGTTGCGTTTCAAGGATCGATCGATAGGTAAATGGCTTTGAATACCGTCTCCACTCTCCTCTTGTAGGTAGGTCGATCGGAAATCTCTCACGTTCCGAACAATGTGGAAAGTTATGCGAAATTCTGCATAAGTTATTGATTCTTACAATTTATTGCCTCCACTTTGAAAGCGCGCAATAAATGTCGTCTGCATTTTTATCTAGAGGTTTATTAAACTAATACGTCTTCTCCCCAAGTTAATATCTTGAATTTTGCATTTTTCAACATAATGCATGCAATTCTCAAAATACCGAGACACAATAATTTTATATTAATATATCTACCATATATAATAGTAATATTTTTTTTCAAACGTATGAAGTATGCCAGATTTTTGCTGATGTTTCCAATTGATGTCAAAGGGGCACACAAAAAATTTCATCCCCATATCTCGTGAAGAACTCACCCCATCCATCCCTAAAGATTAAAAAAATTAATTAAAATTGTCCTAATTCAAAAGTACGTCAGGTTTTTCAAAATCTTTACTGGTGGATGGGGTGAGTTCCTCACGAGATGTGGGGTTGAAACCTTTTGTGTGCCCCTTCAGACTCATATAATATTTCTAAAAGATCAAGTTTCACGTACATATAGTCAACTGATTTATGACCTATATGATAAAACAAATTCATTTATAGGTAGGACTTTTATACAGATTTTTACTAACATTTTCTATGTAAGAACCTCTCTTAAATTTTCTTTTAGCACGACATGAAATTCTTATAATTGCTGTAAGTACCTTCAGTATCTTTTCAGTATTATTCCAAGAATTCTTTACATTTGTAGAATTATAATTACTACAGAGATATGCTGAATGAATCATTCTATTATAATAGCTACTTTTATTCCGAATTGTTTCCCCTCCTTAGCCTTCCAGGTGGGTATTTTTCTCATTGTGCTGAATGTTTTCCATTCAGTTATTTTTTTCCTATTATACTGAAACTTTTCATTCGTGTTATGTTTCAAGATCCACCTGTCAGCTTCTTTACAAATCTTCCTGCACAAACTCCATCAATGGATTCATGTAGCTCACAATTCCTTCTTCAGTAGCTTTCATTGTCATTCCACACAGTCTGAGAGTTCTTTTGAAAATCCAATAATATTTCGGTCTCCTTTCTTATCACGCACAAAATCTATCATCACACATATATATCTCTTATTTAAAAATAAACGCAAAAAGCAAGTAAAGTAGAATTGACTAAAGTTGTTGAATGAGGCGGAAATAATTGTCAGAAAAATCTGAGTTTTCAACACTAGTCGACGACTTCGTAAATGAAACTCAATACAATGAGGCGAAGGAAGTTCGGTACAAAAGAGAATCTTCTTCTTTTAACGGAAAAACTGCAGACTCGATGGGATGAAAATTTTTAAAGTTTTTTTTTCATAGATTTTCCCCCAGACTTCGTAAGCGAATCATGATTTTTAATAATATGGCGCATATTCGTAGCCTTCTTCAACCTTAATCCTTAATCGCGGTTAGTAGTGAAAGTTAACTTAGTTTTCTCTCTGACAAAAGAATGGCTGCCAGTTCAGTTAAAACGGTTCGAGCTCAACTTTTTATCAGTTTAGTGCTCTTTGCTGGCAATTAAAAACGGCGACATCTCATCCAAGAAGCGATTTACGTAATGTCATTATGGCGATTTTGTATGTTTATCTCTATTTATCATTACTAATTTATTCTTCAAGAATAGGCGATTCACTGTATAAACATTTTGTTGTTTGTAATGTATAGTCAATAAGAAAACAGTACATTTTGTATGTCAACCCAACTATTTCATTCACGCACAGATTTTATCATAAAATTGACACTTCTAAAACTTTTATTTTAGTATTGAATGTAGACTATATCTGG
>JAUESI010000015.1:4204687-4215044 GCA_032275145.1 Synergus laeviventris | reverse complement strand
CATTCACGCACAGATTTTATCATAAAATTGACACTTCTAAAACTTTTATTTTAGTATTGAATGTAGACTATATCTGGTGGTGTACTAGTATAGTAAGTAGCTGCATTAAACGTGGGGTTGTCATTTTGAAGTGGAAGTATGAGAAAAATGCTTTGATAGCATCATAAATTGAAGAATTATTCTTAGGAAAACATATTTTCCTGTTTATGGTAACAAATTTCCTTCATCACTTCATGCTGTCTTTCATTAAAACAAAAAATAGTGAAAGATGTGACGAAAATCTAAAATTCTGTTTTCATTGCTGCAAATCGAAAATGTACAAGCCATTCAGTTTAAATACTGGTAATGGCTTTCAATTTTCCTCCACTTCAATCAAAATACTTCTCTCAAAAGGTCAATTTATATTTGATATTTATGTCAGTATGTGAACACATAAATTGCAACACACTGCAACGACATTAATCGTAGAATTTAATTTCGGAGAGAGCGGCTTCGTCGCGAGAATCAGTATGCAGTTGGTATCGCGATTGCCTAATGGGATTTTCGGATAAAACGTCGGATTGTATTCACTAGTGTCAAAAAGCGGATTCCAGGGTCAAGAGATCTCGCCCTCCCTGTTTTCTCGCCTTTCTGTCTTCTCCAATTTTATTTCCCATTCACGTGCCACGAATGTTGCGGCTTCATCCAAGATCTTTGAATGTCTATTTACATTCCACAGCTCACTTTACAGTCGGTTTACAAAGCAAAAGTGATTCCTTACCTAAACCTAAACTGACTTGCCTTTATATATCAACTTTGACTGAATGTTTGAGTCAACCGGTTTGACTTTATATATATATATATATTCTTTCCAATTAAAATACCAAATGTAAAAGATCCTGTAAAAGATAAACGAGGAATAAAAGGAGAACAAGATTTTTTTTTTGAGGTAAAAGATAAACATATAAGGGATGTTCTAATCTTTACGATTATTGGACTCGAGAGTATACTGACTATCAGAACCAGTATAATTAAGACTCCTCTCTAATTTACGCAATGGAAGATTAGCCAAGAGCGAGAAATAGTTTCTAGTCTCATAAAAATGGCAAAAGCACAATTCCTAGAATTAACTCGACAGGGGGATGGCAACCTTGATGCAGATAGAAAATATCCGAGGATTTCCCTAGAGGGATTGATTCGTTTTTCACTATCCCAGTGATTTTACTCCGTCCATCTTCTTCGAAATTTTCATTGAAGATTTTTCAAATGTTATACAAAATTTTAAACAACCTTTGTGGGAGTATAAGAATATCTGAAACATATCAAAATTATCCTCTGACAGAATTTTCTATTTAACCGTTATCAAATAGCATGAAATAACATATCGAAAGCCACGGGATCAGTAATGTCGGACTTTAACAAAATGGTTTTACGAAACAAACCGGCGTAACCCAGAATGTAGGCGAAACGAACGAAAATCGATCGCACAGACCCGTTGAGATTTATAGGCAAGACAAGATTTATTTGGCGTTTAAAAGGGTTACTTTATGGACGCGCTTAGGCGAATATTTAAAGCCCTTTGTCAATTATATTGGTTTTTTTTCGCATTCACGGTGTAATGTGAATTATATGTTTAGTGCTAGAACCATTGAACATATAAAAAAGATGTAAATTATAATTTCAGAATATTTTTGTCAGTGGCTTACAGTGTTTTAAAATACGAAAATTATGTTAAGTATCAATTAAGTTAAAACTACCCAATTGTATTAGCCGATTTACGCCAGTGGGCGCGAAACTGCCGGTATAATATTCCCTGTAGGCCACGTACCTATACAAGCTTTGAACCATTCAAATATGAGTACAGAACATTTTTATCATCCCAGAGATGTGCTTCTCCTGGGTCAGCACCGAGTCAGTACTATCCAGTACTGGCACAGTACTGCGCCTGTTTTAAATTTATTATTGAACAAAGTATACAATCATTTCTAAGGGGTCAACGAATTTCTTATGTCAAAAATCCGATATTGAATGATTCAAATTCATAACTTCGATCATTTTTAACGATATGAAGTTTATCGATAATTTTGTTGATTTATTATTGATATATATTCTAATATAAAAAATATGTAGTCTATAAAAGTGTTATATATAATGTCATATATATATATATATAAATCGTTTTATAATTTTTTTTCTCAGATCAAAAATTTTACGTAAGATTTGGAGGGTGGGGGGGTGGTGGTAAAAAATTCGAAAAATTATCTTACGTAATTTCATGGATGACCCCTAAAGGATTTCATAAAATTGTAACAGAAATATAGGCCTAATACAGATTTAGAAATTTTTGAAGAATTTAAAGAAGTTTTGAAATTTTTAAAGAGATTTCGTAAGATTTCAAGACATTTGTATGATTTTAAAGAATTTATTAACATTATCCTTTTAAAAATTTTTAAAAGTATGATTTAGGTTCAAAACGAAATTTTCCAAAACAATTCTGAAAATCCTCACATTAATGTGATAATTACAGTCATCAAAGTTACAGTCAGAACAGCACCGCTGTACCTACTTGATGGGTGACCAAAATAGTCTCTATCCACTGAATGAGAGGGATCGCATAACCCAAAGCATTCCATTTACAGTAAAGTGAAGGAGAACTTATTGAAGATATGTAATGCAATCCTCTGTGTATTTTAAAATAGAGAATTACTCATTCCTAAAATTTGCACAATCTAAAAAAAATACTACAATTGAAAAACAAGTCTTAATTCTTTTTAATTCAATTTTTTCAGTTTGAAAAAGAGCAACTTCTATTTTAACTATTTAAGTTTCTTCCTTTGCTGCTGAAGCATCAATGAAATAACTCTGATTTGGGAATAATAAGATTTATAAATTATTATTTAATGTGATTAAAATTCTCAATCCCAGATTCGTCGCGTCAATTAACCTGAGTTTACCCTGATAATTCTATTAAATTTTTATTGCACCAAGAATAATGACAATTTGTAAGAATTTTATTCAACCAATATTAACGTCAAACATTTCGACCAACGAAACAAATATTTTAAATGCAGTATTCCAGGCACTACGTTCTGTTGAAGTCTGACCAAACTCGCATTTCTCTACTGAAATCCATGCAATTACTTTTCCTAATTTCTGGCAGGCTAAATTTCCTATATCTACTGAACCTGTTAATTATTATTTCTAATTCATTATTTCTATGAATTATTTCTAATGAATTTTCAGAAATTACTATACCTTAACTTTATAACTAACAAATTTTCAATTACCTAAACATAGTAAGGTACACTTCCGATGAGAAACAAATCTTCCTTCCTAAAAGGAGGTACGTTGATTCCATTAAGTCACTTAATAGAATCATTACCTTATTTGAATTTCCCTTTGAGGGTAGCTTTTTGAAGGGTGTTTAAGTACTTCTTACTCCTTTGCTAGAACGCCACGCAAATTCTAATAGATAATAAGGCGGAAGAATCATAATGGGAACCCTAATGGACAATTTGCGGTGTTATGTTAATCAACTGCCTCGTCTGTCGACAGGAACATAGAAAGATGAGCATATACTTGCTGTTATTAAAGCACCTTATTATCCCCCACTTATTACGAAAATGTGGCTTCTCTCACCCAACCACATTTATCAGCCACACGAAAAAGGAACATCAGCTGTTATTCACGTAATTATAATACCTCAACGCTTAATACGTAGAAAATACGTTGTATTATTTAAGGCCATTTTTTCAGGCTCCTTACTTTAAAAAAATAGATAAAATGCATTTTAGTTAGTAGATAAACGTTCCTTATAATTTTCTTCACGTTTACCTCCTACGAAAAATCAATTTTAATCATTATTTTTTAACGTGATGCCTGATTGATCAAATAAAATAATTTCAGTTTAATTAATTATTTTACATATGTATTCAAAGCTTTACATTTTTTTAAATTCCCGAAATAAAACTAAATCAGTACTATAATCTCGAAAACCGTTGCATAGAAATGCAGTTTTAATTAACATTTCGCATTAAGGTCTACATCTTATTCGTTCCTTTCGTATCATTTCAACCCTCAAAGTATTCAGAACACGAAACCGCACTAACCTCATTCCAAAAAAATTCACCCCTATCTCGGCTAATCTTCTTTTTCTCTTCCCTCCTGAAGGTTCTAATTAATATATCGACGTGTTCACAGTTCCAGGGGAAGTGACTACTTGGAATTTTTCGTGAAACAATTCAAAGTGCTCACACCTCGAAAGCAGTTCGGATGTACCGTATATATTTCCTGGGAGTAGATAAGGCTGCTGAAATATCGACAGCAGCTGAAGGGTGTGACAGTGGTTGGGGGTAGATGGGTGAGGAGAGCCAAGGGAAAGAGCAGATAATCCCTTCGAGAGCTTCCCACCGTGGAGCTCAACCAGTCAAGGATAATCACCGTAAAGCTCAAGATCTAAGAAGATATCGACGTGGTGTCCTCTCGAATTCTGAATCACAAACAACACAAGCGACAAGACGGCCCTTTTCTCAAAACGAGCTCTTTTTCTTTAATTAACATGCAATTTCTTTTCAAAATGACATTTTCTTTCTTTGCAACAGAACTTACGTCGCAATGAACAGTACCGGTAAAGAAGAAATGGAATTTAGTAAGTTTTACTACTTAAAATTGTAATTCCCGTGCAGAAAAATGCTCCATTTAGCCATATTTAATTTAATTTAATTTCTACAATCAATACAAATATTTTAATATTATTACACATTTATGAGGCAACGATATAGTAGTAATATCTCATTCATATTAATATTACATTGGTGTTCCCACCTTAAAATAATGTAATAAAACATCGGGTAAAAATAGAGAATTCCCTACATTCTTTGTTTTCAAATTACTTCACAATAATGCAATCTCTTGAAATATTTTCAGACTTCTTAATATCTGTGAAATTTCTTGCAAATCCTTAAATTTTTTGGTATTCTTTTAAAATACTTTGACATTGTTTAGTGTCATTAAAAATCCCTTGAAATATTTAACAACATTTTTTTATTACATTAAAATCTTGAAACTCTCCTGAAGTCCAACACTCCTGGACTCCTTAAAACGACTTGAAATCCAAGAATAGTTTTTTAATCTTGATAGGGTATTGACCAGTTTTCTCTTCTTGGGGTATTTAACAGTAAAAGTGTGATGCGCCTTGTAGGGTCCTTGCCATTTTTGAGATCAGGATCACGCTAGAACTGCTGCAAACTGGCTAAGAAAATTGTAAACCCTGCTATTTTCGTTGCAAAAGTTACAATTTGAAATAGTAAAACTTACTAATTTCCAGGAAAAATGTGTTCCGAGCGCATTTAAATGGCAAATTCAGCCATTTTTTTCGATCTTCTTTTTCCCGTGTATAGTAAATATCACCCTTCAATGTCCTCTCTTATTTTCTTATTTCATTACATAAAGTGATATTCAATTTATCGAGTAAATGCTCACAATAAATAAACTGGTTTAATATCGGAATATACTTTTAGCACTATAAGAAATTAAAAAAAATATTTCTTCATTAAATACCAATTATTCGACTCACAATTGATTGGACTGAAGTTTCAGACGTCTACTCAGACGAGTTTTTTGTTTTTTCTCAAAGATTCTCACTATAAAAATGCTTTTATTTACAATAATTTATTTTATTGCAACAGGAAGCATGAAAAATATTTTTGAAACAATATTTTTAATCTTTTTTCCACATTGTTTGACACAATAGAGTTTACAATTTTTGGTGGCATTAAATAAGACATAATAATCCTATTTAGTGATGTTACCATATATCTCGAAAATATCGAAGACATTGTTGTCGAAAGCTGATTGGATTTTAGAAATCAGATTATATCCGTTGTCAAATTGTGGTTTTACGGAATCTAAAGATTATTGGATTGACCCTCAAACGGGATTAATAATATAAAATAACCAAAAATAATACTTGAAAAGTATTTTTTTCATTTATAGCAGAGAGTGGCAGATGTCTAAGAGTCACGGAAATGCAATTCTAGAGAGAAGGAATGAAAATGGTCTGATAATTAAAAAATAAAGGAATTAGATGAACGAGTAAGATGGCGACGAAGTACGAGAAGAGGGATGAAGGAAGAAACGCATCGTTCGTTTGCTTGAAGCGCGCGAATACCTCGACTATATATCAACTATAATTAAGAAATGCCGCGTTGTGTTTAAGTATTCCGCCGTAATCTGGTAGAACGGAATTAAAAATGATGAAAAGAGATAAACAAATGAACCAAGCGAAGCCAAGCACTCTTTCTACTCAAGAGTGACAGTCCCCCAGCATGAATCATTTAGAGGTTGAAAGGCTACATGCTCACTCTCCTTGTCTGAAGAAAGTAGAAAAAAAATTAAGTGTCCACGTGGTGGAATTCAAGAAAACGCTAATAAATGTTGATTCAAGTCTATTGCTCTATAATTATCATGCCTTATTTCACAGCTTGTCTTTGATCTTTTGATCTCACTGCAATTAAATAACTAAATGTCTGAAAGGAAAGTTGCAGCTTCATTTGTATAAATGATAATTAAGGAGACATTAAGTTTGTTTCCGCTCTTAACTCTTATATTAAAAAAGCGATTCACATTTTCTTAATAGAATTTTATAATGATATGGTAATAATAATTCCCTTTAGTAATGGAGTATAATTTTGTTCTAGATTTTTTATTGAATTATGAAATTTATAACTTTTCAAGAAAAATGTATGCTTCTGAGAGACTTTTAGACTTTTTTCAATGATAAGTAAATATGTAAATGATACGAGTTTCTGAAAAATGAGAGAATGATGAAACACTATCAAAGCGTTGCAAAATGAACAAAAGAATTGATATCTACGTAGGAATATGTGAATGTAGTTGTAAATTTTCAATTGTTTTTCCATTGTGCAGCGCTTTGATCTACTTTTAGATTAAAATTCGAAACCTTGGGATTTAGTGTGATGATGAGGTTTTAATATTTTGATTTTCTCTGAGCGAATAAAATGCAACGCGACAGATTTAGTAGAAATATCGATTATGGGTTTCAGAGCCAATTGCTGCGCGAATTTCTCGTATTTGAATTTCATGCCCTGATGCACAAATAGATTCATTTTTTAACGAACCATGTCCATCGAATGTATTCGCCCCGATGCGTCATCGTACTGATCGAATAGTGTTTCGCCGTATAAATCTAACGTAACTCGCATGAACATTGACTGTATGTACAGCTATATACCATATGCATTCAACGGATATAAATATGAAAATATACTCCTCGCACATCGGAGGTCTCGTATTTCTCAGAAACTTTTGTACAGATGCAATTGGACTTTCTTTTCAAAATGCTAAATTTCCGGATTACTATATTTTTCATCGTTATAAATTGTTAACGGCATTTCGCATGTGATATAAAATTGGTAAAACCATTTGAAGAACATGATTTACAAATCCAAAAGTAAGATGAACAATTCTTATAGATATTCAAATAATTGAAATTCTATAGTTTTGATATCAAATTTTTTCACTTTAACTACAAATTAATGGTTTACAGTTAAAAATAAATAAAGCTACCCCAAAAATTGTGAATAAAAGTAAATACTTAAAACCAAAATACACTTTTTACTCATTTTTATCATATTCCGACTTCTCAAAGTAAAATATTGCAGAATATGAGTTTCCTTGCATTTTTATTTGATGCTTTCCGTCAAAAGTAAAAATCCTTATATTTCTACAAATTCTTCAAGAGCACAATTTTGTAGAAAAGAATTTTCAAAGGAAATTTCTTCAATTTACTTTACACGAACAAAAAAACAATTCCCATCAATATCTAAATTCAGGTGCATTTGACAGTCAATTGGTTTCTCTTCATTGCTTTTTGAAATAACCTTACAGCAGGAAATTCGTTGATATTGATATGGTTACTTGATAAACGTTCAATTTTAAGCGGATATTGCCTGAAAAGCAGAATTTCCTCATAAAATACAATTTTGATGTACAGAAAAAACAGAATAAATTCTTGTAAGATGCATTATGTTAATCTCCTATAACAACATAGTGTAATTATATAAAATATGATAATTCTAAATTATGAAAAAAATTCATCAATTCAGCAACTTTCGACAAATATTTGTTACACATATATTTTCAGTTTAGGAGGACATCGATTTCGATGTGTAAGGATATACTGATGTAGGAGGCACACGAGAGAAATTTTTAAGGGGAAATACGATCCATTTGTCAGAATTTTGTTCGCGAGCGCGTAAATTACAATGTTCTCGACTATTTTAACGATTTACCTTTATAAACGACTGGTTTCATCAATTTACATTTCTTTTTTTTTTTACATTTTTTTACATTTTAGAATTCAATTTTTCAGTGAGCAGAATAAAAATTGAGATAATGTGCATAATAAAGTTTTATTGATTGTGCAAAGAGATTTTTAATTCGGAACAAATATAATTTCGGCAGTAAAGTTAATAATGTTTCATTTCGAATAATGAATATAGAATTGTTAATTTGCAAGCTGAAAATTGATAAAAGTCGAATGAGCGGTAAATTATTTCAATTTTCATGATTATAGTTAAATAAGAGCGCTTTAATAATGAATATAGCTTATTGAAGTGAATAATAAATTTTGTAATTATTGTAATTTTTTTCACATACACTTGTTGAGTTTAGTAGGTAGGTGTATGACGTTATCGCTGCCGAGAAAATATTTTAAAAACACGTCGAGGCTGTAGAAACAAAACGTATGTGCATAGTAAATAAATGTTCAAATTGAGCAGTCAGTTTAAAACGGAGCAAATGTTTAACTATTGACATCGTGGAAACATTATCCTTATTATACACAAAACATAAAAATAATATTCTTGCGTTTAAACGTCAATTTTCATTTGGCATTTCTATACAGGCAGAAATTGCGAATTAGACTTGTAATGCGGATTAATAATCATTGACATATTCCAACTTGTGAGGACATTACGGATTCGACAAAGCTTGTCGTATTTACATAAATAATGACAACCAATGCTCTCTAGCTTCTATTTTATGCGTTGATGTTCGTGATCATAGTAGCAGATATGAACTAATCTACTAAAAATAAAAAATACATTTTTAATAAAGAGTTTTTTCTAGAAATTAAATTTTAATGTCGGAGGTATCTTAAAACTTTACGACGCACACTCAAATAGATTATATAAATACTTAACTGGGGGGAGTTAGAAATTAAACGTTCTACCCTGGCGCGGCGTTTCATTTCCTATCAGGGGTCACCTATATATATATAAAAAGTAGAGAAGAGAATTATTGCAGTTTAAGAATATTCTGCAAGTCGATTTGAAATATTTGAAAGCTTTTTCTGTATATGATGTCGATTCGATATGATAGGCTGGCGTTTACAAGATCAAGTAAGTTAAATAAATAAACCTGTAACGGCTTTACCGGTAGCTGAGATCAATGCGAAAAAGTATCAATGAATAAGATATAAGAGTACGCCTAGAAAACTGGACAGAAATGAATAAAACAGAAGGAATGCATGAATGCTAAAAAAGCAACCTAGAACATCTGACAAGTAAAAAGGTTAGAACGAGAGCAAAGCAGTAAAGATACATGAAAGTATAAGATTTTAGATGAAAAAGTCCTTTTTATACTCGAGAAGATCAAGTTATGTTAGATATATTTAATAAAGATAATTTTACCCCCACGCTACTGTCACATACTCCTTTTTACATTCTTACCAGAGAATGTATTAGATTTGTGTAAAATTTTCCCCCTTCCTCCCGCCGTTTTTGTCAAATGTCCCACTGAACCCGAAAAACATGTTTTTACGAATGTGTCTGTCTGTAGAGTTTTAGTTTGTCAACACGATAACTTTCAAAATAATTGACCCATTGGATTAATTTAAAAATTCTATGAGTGGACATTCATAGTATGTACTCAGAAATTCGAACAATTTATCCTTATGAATTTTTTCGATTAAAAAAAATTGTGCTTAACATGTCGAAAATTAAAAAAAACTGAACGAAGTTATTATTTGAGGGGGTCTTCTTCTACGTATGAATATTCGAAATATCGATTTTTTTTCGTATTTCGAATTGGGTCCATATCATGTCACATGGGACAAGTCTCTCTGCGGCATGTCATAACTGCGGCATGTCTCACCTGCGGCATGTTACATCTGCGGCATCTCTCACCCGAGACAAAATTTTCCAGTCCACATCAAAGTGGCAAAACTGCGGCTAGTCTCACAGGACTAATAAATTATCACATCTGCGGCAAGTCTCTTTTAAGTTCCCATCAAAGTTGCAAAAAGCATCATCTCTCATCCAGGAAAGAATCACTCGCTATCTTAAAGGAACCAAGG
>JAUESI010000015.1:4177157-4189974 GCA_032275145.1 Synergus laeviventris | reverse complement strand
CACAACGATGTAACTCAATGTTCATGCTTAAACGAATTTTAACGTATTTTACAATTCGATTCACCACAGCGTAATATTTCCGAGTGCAGGAAGGTTGAATTCGAATCTCACTCGGAATTCCACAACTTTTGCATCATAAATTTTGAACAAATGCGCATATTTTAGGAATACTGATATCGAAATTTGGTGCCATCAGAAAAATGGTTCAATTCTCTGTATTATAAATAATCCTGTAGGCTACTTTAATGAAAAGAATTACATTAAAGAAAAAAGCATTCCAACTTGCAGAAGTAGAGAACTATTTTTTATAGAAAATGCCGTTTGTCTTTTTTGAAAATATTCTCAATTTTTTGAACATTTGGAACATGTATAATAAAAACATTGTTGAATTGATCACTAAAATCTAAAAGTCAGTACTAATAAATCAATACTAAAAATAATGTAAACATTTTTTCTGGTGGCAAAATTTTCCTATAGGATTATATGACACCGAACACATGAGAGTATCCGATCACGCAACCGATGGGATGGGAGTACTGAACGAGAATGAAAAAAGGAAATAGGAAAAAATTCGACAAAGTGTGTTTTCGGCACCATTTGATATCTTTCTTTTTTTTTGTTTCAATGTGTACTCGTTGCATTCAGAAGCTACCCGAAACAAAATATACCCTCTACCATAAAATGAACAAGGGAAGATAGCATGAAAATAATATTTTTGGGTACATGCACCAAGACGAGGATTCGATTGAACATGGTACAAACGGAAATGTAAATAAGAGAGTGAATGGATGAAACTGAGTGCGTAGAGAAACAGAGGAAGGACGAACCAATGTTTAATTACAATGCAATTGGTGTTAATAATTACTTTGGCGAAGCTCGTGTGCAACGATGTGTATCCAGTCATCAAATTGGATTGGTGCTACTACTTCCATCCTCTATCCTCATCTGTGACCTCTGTTCGAATTGCTCGAATCCTCATTTTATCTTTTTGACCCTTTTTTTTCATTTTAAAAAAGTATTTCCGAAATTCGACCATCGGGAATTAAATCAAATTTAAAAGTTCGAAGATTCATTATGTCTAACTCGTGAACCATTTCATAAGAGAAATACAAAAATCTCTACTTATATTAGTTAGGTATTTGGGGAAGTTTATTTTTACTAAAAGAGAAAAATATACTCTCCAAGAGTCATTTCCACACGAACGAAGTAACTTTTACAGTATTTAAATTTATTTAATATCGACTTTGGTTCGTGAAGTGCCGCAGAATCTAAGTGAACATTACCATTATTGCATTACCATTACTAATTAGAGGGCGAGAACTGAGTAGAATGGTTGGTTAGGTTGGAAGTGCTTTAAGTGTTTCGATGGTTGAGCTTCGGCGAAAGCATTTACCGAGATTGCAAAATTTATAGTCGGGTTTCGATTAACGATATTCAATCTTTTCATTCTGTGACAGTTTCTGAACTCGACTATAAATCCAAGAGACTTTAAGTGCAATATTTTATACTCAGATCAACATTAGATTAAATATCAAATTTGCACTTCTACGTGAATTAAAGATTACTTAAATATCAAACAGTTAAAATCATTAGTATAGAAAACTACAGATCTGTAATTGAACTAACGCGTTAAGGATTATGTAAAGTGTCCAATTGCAATTACTTGAAACTGTCTTTATTTTTATTTCTGTTGAAACTGTCAGTAATGAATAAGCATATCCTCTATCAGCTTCTTAGACATAATTTAGATTCTCTCAAGGTGCAATAAATTTAGCGAAACCACCACAACATCTACGATTGAACATTATTTCTCAGAGCAGAGAAATTCTATCTAAACGGACCACGACAAAGGATATTAGATGCGATAAGAGAAGATAGAAGGGAACCATATACTGCACAATAAGATGATAAAGCCTGAAGGTACAAGTTTAGAATGGAGGTTGGTGAAAACGTAATTCATAGAAGAGACATCATTCCTATTTGTGGGAAACTATATCGATACCTACCGTAAATAGAGTTAAGTCGAACAATGAACTCGACACGCGGAATATTCCTTCTTCCTAATACCGGTTTAATTTATGTATATATTGTTTATCCATATATAATCCTTGAACAAATAGAAAAAGATTTTAAAAATTGAAGTATCAAACAGAAATATTGTCAGCTTTAAAAGATTGAATTTTCTTTTATTTTAATAATCTGGAAAAGTTTCTCAACCCGGCAATGATCAGAAATTATCCTATAATACTAATGTCAACCATTTTAAAAATGAAAAGCTAACATTTTTATTACCACAGTTTAACAAAAAAATTGAACACTTCAATCTCAAATCATCCAGAAAACGATTCCACTTTCCTAGTTTAGGAGTTTTTTCTTTTGAATTTTTCGTCTATGTTAATCGTCTTCATTTCTACAAACGAACCTCAATAACTAAAAATTTTTTTTTTTTTTTCTTCACCGACATAATTCGATCGGGAAACTGTGTAAAGTTAGTTAAAAAATAAATATACTCTTTGACGTGGTAATATCGCAAAACCAATATTATTCTTGCTGCTTTGATGTTCCGTATTACCGGGATTGAATCGACCTTAGGAGGGGAGGTCGTCTTTTTACGTTTCAGTGCATGTTTCAAGAACAATATTGCGTACGTGACTTTTTGCAAACATTTAGAACGAAAGTTCCAGCATGCGTACAGCTCAATCGATATGGGAACCAAAAGAAGGGTATTGGCGAACAAGCACTGTTTCTGGCTTCCTAAGCTGTGAACTCGCCATAAATTTTCTTGAGAACGGGATGAAAAATTCCTTTGTACAAAGACTCGTATCAGGTAGCTTTTCCTGTTCAGCACGTTTGTTCCTGGAATCTTTAGAAAATCTACGAATTATCCAGCTGCCAAAAGCAATCTAACAGTCCCTATACAGCATAGCTGAAATTGCTCAAAGAGAAACCCTTTGCCCACGTTTCAAGGAATATTGGTAACCACTGCAAATACAATATCCAGTCCTGCGAGAAGAAAATTTAACAATTCTATTTTGGACAGAACTAACCTGATAAATTAAACTTGAAAATTCCGGCGGATATATTAATGAAGTCTAGAGATAAAATTATATGATATGAAGTACTAACAGTAATTTTATTGATTAATATTAATATCTTTTACTACTAATTCTAATTAAAATATTTAATACATGGAATTCGTTATTTTATGTAACTAAATAACTCCTTAGTCTGTTTTTAAATAAATTTATTTATGAAGTAAACAATTTTTAAATGCACTTAATATTTCCAACCAACATATAGGTATTACTGAAATTTTTCCTGAGATCCTCTAGCAGGTATTATCCGTTTTTTATGTGATGTTCATGAATTTTTTACCAATGCTGAACAGCCCAGGGTGGGGTAATAAACGTTGTTTTTATAGACTCATCCTATTTCAAGCTCTAATCTGAATATTCTAACTGGAATCAGTTCAAGATAAACTGTGCCCCTAGGCTAAAACTTTTCGGGTGCCCTTTTCTTTTTTATGCATTTATATACATGCCCTGTACTACATTTTATTACACTACATACATCTAATCTTATGATCCGAATCCATTAATTTGATATATTATTCATGTTTCTTTTTCTTATCCCCTTATCTAGAGACATTATACCTAAAATGTCGTTCTAATGAATTTTTAAAGAATTTTTCACGCTGGAAATCATAGTTGAATATAGGAATGTAAAAATTAATAATAAATGACAAAATTAAATTATGTATACATATCTCAATAACTCATCCTATTTCTCATGTATCTGTCTTGAGCGTAATCCGTGCGAGTCAACAGCTGTTGGTTAAGGATAATAGAACGGAAGGCTAATATCGCAGATTAAAATTGAAGCAGCATACAGACGATTGACAAGGATGAAAAATGGGTAAAAACGAGATGGGGATTATTTTATCGGGATTGGAAACGATGGCGCGATGTCACGTTGAGCAGGAGCGTTCAATTCAGATCATACCCATGAATATACATATCCAATAGATTGCGTGCGAAATCGAAAGTAGAATTCAACCTGGCGATTTCATTTTTAACGCCCGATTAACTGCTCGATTAAAGCGCGGCTGGACTGAAGCATGTCTCGAGTGTTGGTCAATCGCGCAGATGGTAAATTGAACATTATTCGGTGTCAATAATACTAGCACCTGGCTTATGCTCTTGTCATGAAATACCATGAAATATTCATTATTTTCCATCGACAAACAAAATGTGGAATTCTGGCCATTCAAGCCTATATTTGCACTTGTTTAAAAGCTTCGAAAACCCAAATCAATTGCATCTGTTACACACACTGCTCTGTCGATGAATATGTTGAAATTATGCGATGAAAAGTTAAAAATATTGGAAAATATGTTATGCAATAAAAATAAATAATGTTAAGTTATGATTTGATTTGATTCTAAAAGATTCTGTGATTAGTTCATATAAGTTTGTCAGAGTCTCCACTATGCGGGATTTTTGATGCGGGATTGACTCATACTACTTGAGACTCAATATGCCTGACGTGAAATGGATTATACTACTTTATATCCTAACATGACTGACTTAAAATTACCTGTTCTACTTAATATCTCCGAAAGCTAACTTTTATATTAAATTGATAGATTTTATGTTGACGAAACTGTTGTTAATTTTGTAATAATATTGCAATGGAGCAAATTACGCATTTCGGAGGCAACTTATATTGTATGATGATTCTATCGTAAGAGGAACTTTATATTTATAACCGGGAAAAATCGCTTAGCAATCTTTATCGCTGCTATATACTTTTGTTTTAATTTAATTATTTTAGTTTTAATGAAGAGGAGTGCTAATTTACTTAAGGTTCTATTAACTTAAGGAACACATTCTCATCAGGGCACTCCCGCTTCGCGCTTGGTTCTGTTCTTTTGAAATAAAAATTGGCTTCAAATTTACATTTTCTTTCGTTTTTAATTTTTTAATTTTCGAATTCATAAGGACAAATTGTTCAAATTTCATGACTCAAAAGCTCTGAAGGTTCAAATGAACGAACTTTTTTATTGATTGTATTTTAAACTAGAGACAGTTTTAAAATATTAATTTACTTGCATTTAAAATAATTCTGTTTGAAAGAAACTTGTAATCTCGAAGGTGCACAAAAACTAAAAATGCAGACACACACACGCACACTCATAGATAGACAGAAACATTCGTAAAAAATGATGAGAATGTAAAAATGTGAGAATTGCACGAGAATTATCCGGGAATTTCGTAGGAAAAATGTAGTAGACACCCTGGTTTGTGTCCTTATTTATAAATGTAAAACCTGATTTAAATGTGGTAAAAGGATCGTTTTTGGAAAAGTAAAAATGAGTTAAAATAGCAGGGTCGTAAGCGATAAGGTTTTGACATTTCTTTATCGCCAACTGGAAATATTCACGAGTGACCTCTTCTATCTCTCCTGACTTCCCTGTCCTTTTTTCCTTCTTGGGACAGGGTGCTATCATAATTTACTCTAATATACTCTCAAGGCAGTTGGTATGGTTGCTCTGATTTAGAGGATAGTCATGGTTGCCCTTGGGACGCATACGTAACAAGAAGCGTCCTAACGCCCTTCCCGTATGCAAAGTGTAAAAATGCTGTGGCCGCCAGTGAATTATAACCGGCGACTAAGCGGTACTCCGTATCTGCCCAGTGCATTAATGAACCGTTACAACTGCCCTAGTTAGATGGTCTTCTAAATGTTACGTGAAACTCGGAGATAAGGATAATGTTTATATATTATCTTACATTTTTCACAAAGTCTCTTACAAAAGTATATTAACATATCTTTCTAAATATATAAGACTTTTGATATTATTTATGATATTGATGAACATGGGATATTTCCGACGAAGTTGTTTCATGTGACAAAATCATACAACTTGACTTTAAATTCAGAGAAGAAGACTTACGTAATAATATTTCGTTTATAATTATTGTAAACGAAATATCTTTTTTTTTTACTTTCAGCCGCTCAATGGACAACTATGAATCAAAAACATAATCAAATTTGTTCTCTGCGGGAATAAATATTTCTCAATCAACGAAAGTTCAAATAGAAATTTACATAATGTCATTTAATTTCAACAGCAAAACTGAGGATCTCGTTTTACGTCACATCATATTTAATACGGAATAATCTTTATGAAGGCAAGAGTCTTCGTAGTCGTTAAAAGTTGGAATAATCTAAGCGCTGGAACAACAGCATTTCATTCAGAAATGTCAATCTCTTCTGAAATTGAATGAACGTTAGCGGATTATGAATTCTCTAACCCCTTTGAATTATGAAATTTATGAGGGCTGAAAGTTGTTACCACAACAAATCCGTATGTTGAAATACGGTAACGACCTTTGCGTTCCCTGCCAAAGCTCTGAAAACACTTTTTTTTTCACCATTCCAGATTTAACCACTGTAAAAATGAAGGAAAAAATATCGCAGCTCGTAACGAGTTTGGACACACAAACTTATTTCTGTCAGCAAATGCCCTAATTAGCTAATAGGCAATATTTGGAGAGCTTGATTCTGTAGATCAATCGACTTCCTTTAATGATTGGTTTGTATTTGCAATGCCAAGACAATGTTCGATACATTTTCATTTTAAAATTGTTTCTTTTTTTTTAATGAAGAGAAGCCGTAAGTGATGGGATTTGAAGTTGGAGCGAATTTTTAAAAATGTTTCCATGCTTCACATAAAAAAGCATCGACAAATTTGCACACATAAATTTTTAATTCTAATAAGACCGATTCTTCATTTTCATGGCCATTCTAGAAGAGTGTAAACTGATACTTTAAGTGGAAATGCCTTATATACAGGGAGATATACCATATATGTATGTATGTATATTGTATACATATCCCCTGATTTGTCACTTTCTTGGATTAAGCGAAAAGAGGACCCAGGGGGAATTTAGTTTGGATTCGGTTTCATCTCAATAGGAAAGACAGACGGCACTGATGTGGGACTTCTATACATCCCCTCTTTACTTGGATGCCATCATTCCACTCTGGCCCGGATCCCACGGGGCACTTACTTAACGGTTAACACTGCATGTTAGCTGATATACACGATGTTTTCTTGTTTCTTCTTGTTTTCCTCTCTAACTATATTCTATTTTGGTGATTGACAGTAACGCGTAATTTGTAACGCGTTACCGGAAAAGTTACATGTTTTTAGTATAACGGTAATGGTAACGCTTTACAAATTTTTAGTTAATGCAATTGGCTAAATCAATTGTTAAATATTTGAACCTGGAGAGAGTTCAAGTTCAGTTATGTTTAACAGACTGTAAGAGCAGGGTTGAATTTGAGCTTTGCAATTGATAAATATTGACTCTAATTTGTCAAAGCTACTTGGCTTTGAGGGTTACATCCTCCTCACGATATTCGCGACACACGCTCGGTTTGTTGTCTACAATTTAATTGTAGTAAAATTAAGCAAAATTTTGCAAGAGGATTACTTTCGATCTATTTTTGCCAAATTTTACATAGTAAATGATAATGATAACATGAATCTGCACAATAATATTTATTAATTCACTTCAAACAAATAATCTCTTCATCTAGCGTATGGAAATCTCTTTTTTAGTTATACTGTTTCGTAGAATCACTACGATAATGGAAAATAGTTATGAGCAAACAAATTCACGACCTCGATGAAATGTACGATAGCGCAGGATCAATACACGTTAATTATAACGCACAAATCGCCCGATCATTGCCCATGCCTATGTTCAAACAATGACCTTTGTCGAACTAATATAATAGCTACGATTACATCTGGCAATTGTAAGGGATTATAATTATAATTTGTGCACTTTGGCGCAGTCTCAAATTAGCTAATTTAAAGGAAGAGTAATCCTAATGCAAAAATTTTACACAAACTTTGTAAAAATTATATATTATTATTTACAAAAAAAAAGGTCGCATAAACTATAATTATCCTTCAAACAACTCTCATGATATAAAATTATTTTCTAATTGACTTAATATGTAAATTCCTTTTCAATTATATTAAAGTTGAGAACAATTTTGGAATAAACCTTTATCTAAAGCACGAGTTCGTATTAGTAGTTTGGCATTTATTTTAATCAACTGAGTTGACAAAGTTTGTTTCACCTTTGATACTTGCATGTGACACGAAACTGTTGATTTACATCTCACTAGAGGGAATTGGAGCTTAAACTGTAGAGTGCGATGCGATCTGTTATTGACTTTGGTGGGAACGTGGGTACTCTTCATCCCACCTTCACCCGAACCTATAAACAGCGTATACGACACTTTGCCCGGCAAAACGGAAAGAGTGGAAGCACCAAAAGTCGCTGCAGCATTTGGATCTTGATTGATGCGCCTATGGCCAACCCTACACCGAACACTAAAGTGTTTTCAAGCTTCCAGGCGCCAGTTCCCATCCCTTCTATCTTCTAAAGGGCGGCCACAAACTCTGGCAACAAATTATTGCCCCACATATTGACCCTGTCAATAACTGGCGTCTGAGATTTAAACATTCCCCCCTGTGTTAAACGAAGTATACATATCGAGCATACTAATTACGTTATAAAAATTTAGGCCCATTTATAAATATAAACTCCCTCTTATTACGATATAATCATCATGAAATGCATTGTATGATTGTATGATATTAAGTAGTACAATCCATTTCAAGTCAGACAGATTGAGTCTCAAGTAGTCTATGTCAATTTAAGTCAGCCAATTTGTGATGTATAGCAGTGGCGAGATTTTGCATAGGAAAAATAAGAATTTAATTTTTAATATCCTTAATCCACAAAACAACGATAT
The DNA here is from genome assembly GCA_032275145.1 of Synergus laeviventris. NCBI lineage: Eukaryota > Metazoa > Arthropoda > Insecta > Hymenoptera > Cynipidae > Synergus > Synergus laeviventris. Next base: position 4,181,133 of record JAUESI010000015.1, on the reverse strand, counting down.
TCATTGATTAAAAATGAAAAAAGTTTTGAGACCATCTATTAATAAATTACGTTACAGGAAAATAATAATTTAGACATTTTTTACTAGCACTTTGTCATGTAACACCTACAGTCGTGTATCTTATTTCAATTTCTATAGCGTTAATAAATTCTCCTGAGAAAGTTTTGACAGTTTTATCATAGCAACTGCTTTAACCCGAGAGAACATAACCGTGAAATAGGGACGTTACGAACATCGAAAAACTATCGTTAGAGCATAATTTTTTTTTGTTTTTTTTTTACAGAAGTCCTTCAAACGTAATACGTTAATAAACTTTCTCATTAAGTTTGAAAAATTATTTGAGTCACGGAGAAACGTGAGGTTTATTTATTGATATACGAGGTCTCACAAAGTTTCAATTTATTCAAGAATCTCAAGACTTAACTATAATTAAGTGTTATTAATAAAAATTGGAAATCCCTTTTAATTATTCTAATTGATAATTAAAATTTAAGTTGATAAAATAACGTTTGAAACTCTATTTTATATATGTATATAACTGGTTGTGAAGAAACTTTTCTAATATAACAATGGCTAATATAACATGCAAGATAACGTAATCGAATCGAATCAATTCAGTAAACTTAATTAAATTCCGCGAAAGCAGTTTATTATTAACATAACTTTATTGTTTTTTTGTCTCGAAATTGCATCTGAAATAAAATCCATAATTCTAGGAAAGCTAGAATCTTACGCAAGCGAATATTTGAGTCTATATATGGTAGATATAATGAGAGAATTATTTTTGATAATCCAGAACTTTTTTTTACCCTGAAAAAACAAAAAATGAATAAACTCTTGAATTTTATCGTAAAAAATTTAAGTGGGCTGAAAAATCTCAATATTTTCCACTTAGTTTATAAGAGTAAGGTCCACGTAAATGATTTTTGCTCCTAGCAGTGTAACTCGTAAAAATTGGTACCAGCAAGCACCTGCAGCAGAACGTGCGAATGAAGTGCAAGTTTTACAGCAAGCGAGTGTCTGAACGCGAAAAATAATGGGCGAAATTTCAAAGAGAACGAAACCGACTGGTTCACGCTGAACCAATGCTGTTCGTAGGTAATACGCTCGTTTCTGAGTAGATAATATATTTTGCCAAGAAAGGGGGGAGCAAGTTAGGAGGAACAGTACATTTATGGTAAATCTATTGGGAAAGCGAAGCTAGAAGAGACTGAAGAATTGAATGGGTCTGGGTTAGGGCGTATCTCCTCCGCCCAAGAGTAGTCATGGTAATAAACGCTAAAAGCATCCAGTGGATGGGAGTGAATTTCCGACATTGGAGGTAGTTCCAAACTTTTTAATAACAAATTAAAAAAAAAATAAAAAAATAAAAAGCCCCTATTGTCCATAATAAGTCAAACATGTCCTGATAGAATCATCAAAGACGATATTAAATGTTCACATATTTTAAATATTCTTCAAATTTAACTAATAAAAAATTACATAAAAAATTTTTTTATTAAAGTGAGCTTAATGTATGACTAAAAAGTTTTGAACGTTCAGTTCAACTTTTTTGTACTGATTGTATTTAAAATTATTAAAAGTTTAAAATAGTTCTGGATAAAATAGAATTGGAAAAAATATTTCATTTATTAAAAAATTTCACTTCATTTAATTTTGTAAAATAAACTGTTGTACAGTTTCTTGAATGAATTATCAATTATGAATTTAGATGATTATTGGAAATTGTCTCAGAAAACTTGAAATAATAACTCTTTCCGAATTTACAATTCTATTTAAAATGCAAGGTGTCGAGCGATTTGAATGAGATCAATACCTGCCAGCGAATTGAGAACACTTATACCCGTACGGAAATCATTAATTATATCGGGGCCAGGGAGATGGAATGACACAGAAAAGATTGTGCTTCAGGAACATCCGGAGAATGCTGGCTGCGACAGAAAACCTCTCGAGTTTGAAGATCGAGAGCGGTACTTAAAGAAAGTTCGTATCTCATTGCAACCTTTATAGATAGAGGACAAAAGTCATCGTCGAATGTATGCTCTTTTGTTGTAGTTCTATCAGATGGCTTTTATGGGCTAGCATTTAGAAAAGTCGACCTATATGTAATGTATATTTATTCACTTATTTGCAATGTATTTATATTTTTAATTTTAAAATATTCATTCAATTGAAACATACGACTATTTTCCAAATTACCCAGGCATGTCACTTTAATTAAATTTTCTTTCATAATAGATTAAGATATATCATTTAAAAAACAAATGTATTATTAAAATATTCGATAAATGTAAAAATATTAAATTAAATGATACTAAATTAAATCAATACTAATTAAGATGGATAAGATGCGAATAATTCAGTCTTCCTGTTAAATAAATCGAAAAGGATGGATGAGCTTATTGGATAAAAAATTAATTCTGGCGCGAAACTCTTCACGTCATTCATAATTTAAAACTTTCTGAACTACAAGCTCGAAAGTTTTATCCATGAGAATCACAATTTGAAGCTATATAGGATTTAATATCGTTTTTTGTATAATAACTATTTGAAATTCATAAGACCTTTTTTAAACTATTATTATTCCCCTTTCCATCAACCGGAGTGAGAAATATCTTAAAGAATATAAAAGTTTCATAAAAGATTGAAAAAAAAGGTAGTTACTAAGATCTACTCAATCTTCATCACTTGATTCCTGAATGACAGCGTTTTTAAATGTAACGAAGATCCAGGGTTTCACGTGAGCTTTCGATTAAATTACATGCAAATTTACGGGCATGCGATACTTTACTATAAGAGAAGTTTAGTTTTGTTACCTTTAACTTAACAATAAACAATATTTTTCGCTAAAACTAGGCCATTTACGTCGGTTTCATGCAGAGGGAGGAAAATGGTCTAGTTTTTGGGAAAAATATTTATTATTGTGAACGTAAATTTGGCAAAACTGCCCTTAATCCATTTTCTCCACAATCGAATTTCGGCATTTCGAATACTATAATAATTTATGACTTTTTTGGGGCTCCTTTACATTTTTCCAAAAATCAATTTTGCTGTCTTATGTAAATAACAAAGTAAAAAAAATCAATTCTGCCATAATTTTGGCCTCCTGAATTCCGCAAAAACCAACTATTCAAAAACAATCCTTAGCTTCTAAACTCAACCTTCTTTTGCCACACATATATCTATTACATTTCTGAAAAATTCCAAAGGCAAAAGAGTCTCTCCTTTTTAGGCTCCTCAAAAATACTCAGATTTTTTGACTAGTATTGCTCAAGTGAAATTTTGAACGTGCGTTATATAGTTTTATGAATTTGACTGGCACGATTTTAATGTGTATTTTTTGTGATGATGAATTATTATTGAATTGGATCTGATTTCTTTCATGATTTGATAAAATTTTCTGAGTTGTAATATTTATGTGATCGCTAAAATTGATAAAGGGCGTAAGAGTTGCAATTCCAATTTCGTGAAGGAGATGTTAATGGCGAAGTCCCCTCATGATTAGGAACGTTGGATATAATTCGATTGCAGTTATCCTCGGCCTAAACCCTTCTGTGGCTGGAGATAAAGACTGTTGCACGTTCGCGATATCGGGTGATCGCTTTAGGCATTGATTGCCTTGCCAGGCGCCTCGCTCATCGTTACAACCGCCATTTTATCTGATCATCCCTTATTACTATCAACTCTATTATCCATCGCTTCGTATCGTTCAGATTACCACTTAACGCGATAATAATTGATTTGTACGCGACGCGGACAAATATGTAGGTACTAACTTCCGACCTATTGCCATAGGTCATCGACTGCCTAATATGCCTACAATAACTTGATCAACAGTTTTATTTGAATTTCATATATATATATATATGGTATGGTATATATGTAAGCTTCTAGAATATTATGAATCTCACAATTGAGGCCAAGATTTTGTTCCTTAAAAGAATATTAATTAAGACATGATTGATTTCATTAAATG
>JAUESI010000015.1:4098527-4172328 GCA_032275145.1 Synergus laeviventris | reverse complement strand
ATTATAAAAAAACATTGAATTAAAGAGATATAAGGTTAAAAAGAAAATAAAGTTTTACAGCGACGCTTCTATGTGAAAGTACTCCTAAAATGTAGGAACATTTAAATCGATGGAAGCATGGTAATTCCTCAGTATCGACGTTTACCGTGAAATGTTGGTCCGCAATGTAATACGCGCTAAAAGCTTCCATTTTTTTGGAGTTCGATATTACACATATAGTAAGGCGGCAGGGAAAAAGTCGAAGAGGGAGTTTGTATGAAACCATTTCTTTATTCAGCATTTCTGATTGAGAATGTATCTCTGTATAGAGTGTCTTTTTGGTTTTTTCGTGAATAAAAAGAGGAAAAGTTTGAAGACTCAAGAGGATTGTCATTCTGTTTTCGGTATAGAACAAAGGGAGCTTTCAGTCCTGTGAGGACGATAACCTAATAATATACCTCCGGGCTAGCAACGGAGTCTCCTTTTGCGAATGCAGGTATTTACTGTCCCTTCGTGCAGGCGTATTTTCTAGAAACTCGTTTCAGAGAACAGCTTCAGCGACTGTCTTACTATTTCGTGGCGAATAAAAGTCACCGTAACTGCGGGTTGCGATAAAACCAACGAGAAAAGCGAATACCTTGATTCTAGTAAAGTCCTTCGTGTTACTTCCGATTTTATGACCCTCCTTTTGCCACTTTTTAATCTACAATTTGATTTTATCAAAATACTTTTAAAAAATCGGATCAAATGTAATTGTGTTGTTGGAATTGAAATGAAATACATTTTTTGACATAAGCTTCTTCAAATAATTTATAAAAATGGTCCAGTTTTATTTATATAATTTCGATTTTTTTTTTCATAATAAAAGAAATCTGTGATAAAAGTGAGAGTAATAATTTAGTTCTTTATAAAGACCTTTAAAGTCAATTAAAAATTTCATTTAAGCTAGTGCACTCACAAGTGGACACTATCACAAGGGATATCTAAAGACACACAATTTTCTGAAAGTGGGAGATTAAAAGGAAGCTCTTTTGTTCCTGAGATTCTGCCGATAGTTAATTGGATGAAAAGCCGAGGTCTGGTTAACGATTTGGATAAGATAAATGGTATCAGCTGGAATTGGGTCACGTTTTTTCTTCTTTTTTTTAATTTAATAAGTAGTTACATTTATTTTAGCTCGTAAGTTTTGCCAGTGATTTTACGAGACTGTTTTACTGATTCTCAATTATCTCAAAGCACCTTATACATAATTTGATTTAGTGACTTCTATTGCAAGTGCAATAACTGCTTTAATTCCTATCTGAATGGTCATCGATTGGGGCTAAAGAATAGCGACGATTAAACGTTAAAAAGCCGGCGAGGAAAGATGTGAATTTGATTCAAATTTCTAATCATTATGGATTTATTCTTAAAAAAAACTGTTGACTCAATTTCTAGTCGGAATTCTATTTCCACTGTATATATGTAAAATGTCTGATTCTAATTCTAAATTAAAATTTGGCATACTGTTTAGAAAATTACTTTATAACGTTAAAGTTAAGAGTTAAATGTATCTTTAGATGTGATTAAATATTGCTTGCTTTTTGTTCCATTGAAGGAAGATGGACAAATGGACCAATGATTAAAGTTAACTATAGATTTATACACATTGATGAGTCCGCATTGTAAACAAAATATCGGTTAATACCGCACCATTGCTCAAAGTATTTTACACATATACCTCATGCGGGTTTTGTATGTTTACACTATTCTTTTGATCGGTACCACTGTATTGCGATCACAGTACATCCAAAAAATATTTTTTATATCAAAGTTAGACAAAAATGTTGCAGACAATTGATAACTACATTGAAAGTCGTAAACATGATAAAGGCCATTATTATAAAAGGTGAACTGCACCTTGCAATAACGAATTAAAAAGAATTAAAAAATTACAAGTATTGAATAAAAATATGATAAGCTTTAAATTTCAATAATTGTTCAAATGATTCAACTTGACCACCTAGAATAGGTGATATAGGTGAAAAAAGGTATACAAGACGAAAAAAGAGGAATCCTTAAAAAGGGAAAAATGAATAACATGTCGATATTATGTAAGTTTAAAGAAAATTTTACACTATTGACTGAAATTAGGTTATTTGAGGGACGAAATCTTAAAAATAGGGGACATTAGGGACCCTAGATGAATACAGGAGCCAATAGGGGAGATAGTGACCGGCCTGTAAAAAAGACCTTGGATTTAGATTGATAAGCCAATTATTAAAAATGGTAATTTAAAATTGGTTGCTAAGAATATAAAAAGTTTTGTTACCTATTTTTTTGACAGAGAGAAAGTATACACTACTTCTCTCACGAGCTATATTGCCCGGCGGGTGTGAAATGAAGCAAGCGGCGGCTTTGATGCTCTTCGGAATCATGAATAATGCAGCTGTCTGATCCCATCTGTATATAACTCATGAGTTCGTAATGTGTTACGTCGTACTCTATTTTGAACACCAAGCATTCCTGGCTACAGCAAACATGATGAACATAAAAAAGGGTCTATGATGATGACTGTATATTCTGGAGTGGTGAGGTTATATGTTTCAATCTCCTTTCAATTCAAATAGATTTCAATTTCCTTAAACATCCACAAATTTTCCAGAGAAAATATTCCTCGTCACGTTTTATCGTTCAACAAAAATTTGAAAGACAATAACTTCGTAAATAAATTTACTTTCATCGCACAGAATCACTTAACTCAAGCAAATCAGAGAGAATCATGGCACGTTTTATTACACATTTTTAACTATAAAGAAATATCTATATTGTTCAATTGAATGTTAATATTTCTACTGGGAATGATAATTTTATGTTTTCTGTGAATTATATATGCAATACGAGTGGTGTGCGTATTTAAAAATGAGGATTAAACGAGCGAACGGAATGAATATGCTTAAATATGGAAATGGAAAAAGCATGAAGTACAATTTACATGCCACTGATTGATGCGTGCTGTACAGTTTTACACGATAAAGTTTCCTCTCACACCATATGCACTTTGAAAGTACACGTGCAGTTACGATGACATCAACTTAATAAAATTTCACCACCTACATATAGTTTTTCGTCATTTTCAAAAATTAACAACAGTTTCTGTCCGACATAAAATGTATCAATTTAATATAAAAGTCCGCCACCAGAGATAATATTAAGCAGAGCCAATCATCCAAGATATACAGTGGTATAATCCATTTCAAGTCAGACATGTTGAGTCTCAAGTAGTATAAGTCGATTTATGTCAGCCAATTTGCGATACACAGCAGTTGGCTAGATTTTGAATATCTATTATGTATTAATACTTATCTTGCGCGCCGGCTGGCAATGATAATAAATAATACACAATATTTTTCGTTTCAGTATAAATAATCGTAATCCTATACAAAAATTGTTCTTATTTTAATAATAGGTTCTAAAATAGAATAGAAAATTAAGATTGTAAATTCTATAGATTGCTTCAATAAATTTCTCTATTTTTTAAGAATAAAGATAAGTGTCGATATGCCATATATAATATAAAAATTTATAAATTTCAAAGCTACATATTTTGAAATTCCAACTCATTTCAATATGTTTCTATGACAAATCAAAATCGTCACCATATGATTTTATATCTTTCCACGCATCCACTTAACGAATTTTATATAAGAAACTCAAAAAGAAAATGCAGTGACTCTCATTCTTTAATCATTTTAATTCCCAAATTATATTTTACATCAAGTATTTTTTATTAAACTACAATTATTATATATATGGCCCATCAACAGTTTCCTTTATTCTGAAGCGAAAAATATTGTGTATTATGTAATATTATGTATGGCGATACAATTCGGGAACCCGGGTCTAACATCAGCATGAAATCATGATTATAAACAGACTCTAACCACAAGTCTTCGAATTTCTTTTAAAATGTAAAAATTAAAAGACGCCGTGGATTTAGAAAAAATTGAAGGGTGGCGATAGTGAAGTGAGAGTGAAGTGAACTTACGTAATTGAGCCCCTGAATAAGAAATTGATTAAAAATGAAAGTGGTGAAATGAGATAGCAAACAAGTTGAATCTTTTGATCATTGCCTTGTTGATTCAGTACAGCATGCGTTAATGCGGCAACTGGCCGTGCTGGAGACACGTAATGAAATTCATAATTAAGTTTAGGATAATATAATAATTGAACCAGATCGAGTCCGCGGTCGATGCAGAGCTTGCACGAATGTATGATAGAGAGAAGCTCATTAATGTAGCGTTGCGATAGTACCTGCTAGTAACTGATAAGTGCTCCGCAGGGTACCGTTCACCCGTTGGCGTTGGCATTGGCGATGGTGTTGGGTTCCATTCTCGGGCTGCCATCCACACCAAACGCCAACGTTCACGGTCCGCTGCTCCGCATCTCGATCGATACTGCTGGATACAATATATCCGTGTCAACTATCCACAGTGATGCATGTCCCATTTTGAAGAGCCTCGACACCAGTCGAAACCACAGTAATTAAACTGGGCGGCAACACGACCCTGGAACGACATTCGTAACAAAAAATGGAAAAAAAACTCGTCGCGTCAGCAAAGTTGCGCCTCCGCTAGTAATTCGTCACGTCCTTTGTATCACTAAAGCCATCCAAATAATACTTCACCGAGGCTCAGGCTCAGGAGAGGAACGATACCTTTTGATGATACTGCACTCGTTCGCGATTTTCTATTTTCGACACTGATCAATTTTCGATGATAGTCTTCGATACGCAATAAGTCAACTTAATGACTACATTACAAACGATCAATATATTTCGTTTCTTAGCTTCCTTTCATATACATTTCAATTACTCAAAGTGATTCATAACTAAAATCATACATTGCAAATCAATTTCGTGTGATTCATTTTTATGGATTATTTGATCATTATTACTGAAACAGCTAATAGTATTAGTGGTATTTAAATTTGAAATCTAGTAATGTGATTAAAAAACTAAAAATATTTCACTTTTAAAACAAGACAATGTATATTCGTAAATTAATTAATCATTGCATTTATGCTCTACAAATTCTATTAGGTAGCACGTAATTCAAGGAAACTATCTATTCAGAAAAGTCGATTTAAGCTCTGTAGCGCTTAAACGATTAAGCGACATTAAAGTGTTATTTACGGACCTTACACAAACCACTAAAATTACATTGTTTGTACGAAGCTAATAATAAAAGCTTATCAATTTAAATATTAACATCAACATTATTTCTATTTCAGAGCCTAAAATGTGTGAGTCCGAATTTCAAAGTGTGCAGTCATAAAAGATTATGCATTTCCAAGGAAAAAGTTTAAAATTGTAGCACCTGTATAATATTGCTAGTTAATAGATAAAAACTAAAAAGGAGTCATATATCAATAATCTAAATGGCAAAAAATTAGCCTTTGTTTTCCGTTGAACTAAATTTTCACATTACATATTTACTGTTTTAACTTAATAGAGACATAATATATAGTGTAAATATATGATAATTATCATTTCCCTTGTACATAAAATGTCTTGTAAAATAAGTGACATATTTTCGAGTGGAGGAGAGTTCAGATAAAGTTAGCTTGGAAACGAGGTATCTTTTGTCTTCCTGCCCTTTTTCAAAGAAATGAGGTATTTTTAGTTATGTAAATAATATTAAGTCTGCGCGAGGAACATTAATCGAGAGCAACTGCTTTATTTTCGAGGCGCAAAGAAAGTGGCTGTACATTGCAATATTAGCATAGAGGAGCAAAAGAAGAAAGCATAATTACAAGAGAAGATAGCAAAATAGGGTGAGAGATTTAACCTTTTTGAACCGTCCGGAGCTCTCTCCGTACGCACACATTCAACAAAGAAATCTCGGGAATTTCTCGCCGACTTTGGCGGAAATTATGTTTCTTTCTGGAAAGCAATGGCAACACTGGCCCTGGTAGGGTCTTGCGCGAAGGGAATAGAAAATCGTTAAGCTCTCATAGTACATCCTTTTACCCTCCCTCAACCCGCGTAGAACAAAAGCGTCGATGCGACGGGTTTTACCGTATTATTCACATTTTATTATAGTCGACTATGTCCATTCTAATGCAAAACAGATGCTCTGTTCGCGCCCGTTTACATCACACTTGATATCACATTTTTATGGCCCACCTATATAGTAGCTCAAAAATGTTTCACGCCAGCAACACAATTGCAATCGGAATATAGTCGTTCTATTCGCTTATACTGAGAAAAAAAGATGTTTACGATAATATCTAGATGTTAAAGTTTAACATATATGTTAGGATTTTAAACGACCAATGGAAACTCAAGTAAATAAAAATTAATAAAAATCTTTATTTTGACTCTGGCAGCAATCTGCAAGGTCATTTCAAGTTAATTTTTTTTTCCATTAGAAACCCGCTTTTTTACATCGGCGATCGATAGACCTACGACCTATGACCTGAGTACATATTTAAACGTAAACTTTCTCGTTCTATCGGTTGTCAATATGAGATAAATTTTTCTCAAGTATTTTCGCATTTTTTCCTCTCCGTTCGTAAACGAAGAGGACAGGTATAAAATTGCACAAACGTGCAAAGATTTCTGCTTGTTTACATAATTAAAAATTAATTAACCAATGTTGATAAATATTCCACTAGATTGATAGAAATATATTTTATTAAAAGAAAAACAAGAATAAAAGGCTCAGGTCAATTTTGTTAAAAATTGACATTTTTGGTTTTAAGGGTAGTTTCCGTGGATGGGTACCTTGGATTTTGATAGTTCTCAATAAGCCTCTATACTTTCCCGTAATATTTTCATAATTCATAAAATTAAAAAAAAAAGGATATTTCTTTTTTCTCATTTAGAATAAATCAGGGGAGATCGAGACACTCTAGTATCAAAAAAAATGTTGCCATGCATTCTTGAGCCATTATAATTTTTTTTTTCCCCCTATATTTCCTGTTTCCTAGGAATTAATTTTATTTAGTTCACTTCTTTTTTTTTTATTGACCACTAAAATTGGAAAAAGTCGTTAATGTAAACCAGCAAATCCTATTTAAATGCCTTTACTGTATTCCTGATAAAGTGGCCTCAGTTAAAACGAATTACTTGTTTCGATCTTAGCGTATACCTATTAGCTTATTCATGAACCAATAACACGCAATGTTGGCGAGACGAACGTTACTCCGAATCTGCCGCGAACAGTACACCTCACCCACACCCCTTTTATCCTTTCCCCTAATGCATTTCGAATGGAAAATGTCCAATTTGTACTGGCTAAACGGTACAACTCGTATCGTCACACGTAATGGATATTCGAAAGCATTTGCATAATCTCCAAAATGATTGTTTCTATTACCTCGTATGTCGATCTCGAGAAACTCAATTACGATAATCATATTAATTATACACAGCTAGAGCACAATTAATTAGTTAAGAAATTAAGTTTGTAATTATCGAGTTCCTTATCCACGAAAACATTTTATATGCTACAATTTAGGTAAAGGAATCCTGTTTTAAACACTAAATTAAAGAGAGTTACCAGACTCTGAGGAATGTTAAATAGGAGAACCTAATTACATAACAAAGCGCATGTATAAACAAACTTTGTTAGTACATTTCTACTCTTGTTCTGTAGAGCAGAGTAGCATCAATAAAATAATCCAGGGTACGCATGGCGCGCAGAGCAATTGTGCGACTGGCTGCGTAAATGGTACAGTCCTAGGGTAGAACCTGGAGCCGCAAACGAGCTCTGCTTCGTGGTCGAGTATACACTAGGGTGTATTATAATCCTGAAACGATTTAACAGTTCGGCGAGCTTGTCCGTGCCAATCTGGCTATGCTTGAGTCAGAAAGGGTCTGGTTTGTTAAGAGACGCTTATCTGCGGGTCCGAATTTTCGTTTATGAGGGATCGACAAAAAAGTGAAACGAGAAAATCTGTTCATTGGATAGAAATCCATTCTCCGAGGAGAAAAGTTATACTTGGAAGTTATACTTGGCTCATTCCAACTTATAATTTTATGAAGCTACTTCTTGAAAGTAAAAGAGTGTGACTCCCTTTCCCGTACGTATTACTGGATGACGGAAAAGTTGTGTGATGTTCTATAAACTTGTAACTACTGTGTCACCACCTCTATATGGGGAATCAGACTTCGTTGTTTAATTCCAAATTATTAAACTAGCGTGGAAAAATCGCACTTTAAAATTCAAATGAACAAGGAGAAATGAGACATCTCATGATATTATACGCTTCCTCGTCAGTTCGGTTTATCGATTTTCCCCTATTTCCTAATTTCTCTAATTAGGTGATAGGCTGCTTATTCCGCGTCACATTAATCGCGCGAATTAGAATCAATTATTATCCTACATATCCTTTTTTTTATTGCACTACTCTTTTTATTTTACAAATTCAGTTAATTGTAAATTCTAGAGTTACGATTCAGTTGTAATGATCATTTTATGTAAATGGTGACTAAACTAGCTCACAGGTTCTTGAGTTAAATGCAACAAGAAGAGTAAATTTACCAATTACTGTGGATCGTAAATCCATGATTTATAGAGAATCATTGGTACTGATAAAATACCCGTGTACAGTCCTTGAATTTGATGCAAAAATCATTTTAAAATTTAACTGTAAAAATCAAATTAAATTTCCTTTAAAAAAAATAATGATTATCTAAATAAAAATATGCATGAATTCGAGTTTCTTTATATACAGAAAATAGCTCTCACTATATATATATATATATATATATGTGTGTATGTATGGTATGAGCATACATTTTACGATGTAAATGCATTCTGTGCAAGAGATTTTATTAAAAGATAATCCGTCCCTCGTTTACTTTTTTTTTTCCCCTCGAAATGTCAGGACAAATTATTCTCAATTATAGATTGGTACTTTCAAGCAAATGTTTCAGAAAATAATTCAGTAGAAGATATAATGAAGGCATTGTTATCAGGTCCGTGTACTGTTTCATTTAGAGTAAGTTCAATGGTATAACAATGTAATAATTGCTGAGATTAGTGAATTCCCATGATGCTATCATTGTTCCATCCGAGTATCTAGCCGTTAATTGCGACCTACGCATGCGAAGCAAACGTTAGTATCGAGTTGCGTGGACACGCGATATTTGTAATATAGCGCTGATATGTACACGAGCAAAACGATTTCATTCATAAATGCTTGCCGGGGTAAAAGCGAGCAAGATTAATCGAAAGGTTTATCGCGAATGCCTGACAAATCGAGAACGGGTATTATTTTTCATTATGAAAAAAACAGTGGCTGAAAAAACATCAGTATTTTCCTATCGCTTTTTGAAAGTGAATAAAACATGACAGCCGACCGGGATCACGAACAGGCGTTTATACTCGTATTGCGAGCTGCTTTTATTCATTTTTCATTAAGCAGTTACCAGGAAAATTGGCGAAAATATTTCTCTGCTCGTTAAGCGAGTTGAGCAATTGCATGAGAAGGTTGTTAAATAATCAGAGTAAGCAATAATTTTTTGTCAAATCGAGTTTAAAATGTAGAAACTTTTAAATAATAATCGCACGTCAAGTTAAATGTACCTGCTAAAGCCGAAAAGAACATTTTTCGGAGGCAAAAAAAAATAAAGTTAGGCGGAGACATTTTCTGCATATTACGATGTCACAGCCCCAACTGCTGTGGTATCCCTTGATTTACTTTAGCTCGAAAAATATTCGAAAATTTACGGTGTTTCTGGCATATAGATGGCCCCACGCGGTCGCGGCTCCGTTCCTCTTTATCTTCTTCTCTACTTCTCTTCCTTCTCCACCCTTTTTCTCTCCACCCACACTCAAGCCACTCTTTCCATCTGTCCCTCCACCCCGGTCCTTTTTTCTCTCTACCTGTCATGCTGACTCGGCGAAAACGACTTCGCAATTACTCCCAAGGGATCGTTACACCATGGAAAACAATCCTGAAACTTGTACCATCGTTTCGAGGAAAACTTAGCTTGGCTGGGTTTGAGGGGGTCGGTGTCCGTCATTTGGTGAGCATAACGAGCATTTAATTTGACAGCAGTGTGAACCTTAGGCGATCTGGCTTTTCAGACAAGATTATAGTCTCACGAGTTTTGTATGACTTAAAACGACTTCATTTCAGATTTTCAACTTTAAACCAAAATTCTAATTCTGGAACATTAATTCTGATCAATTATTAACTGATTTTGCCTTTCCTATCGCTCCCAAGATACTCACATATTATACAATTTAGATAGCTTATAAACCTGACCAAATGCATATTTAAACTTAATTCGGAGTTCCTGTAATGCTCTAAATATGCTATTAAACCCAATGAGACTGATAAATCATCGCTACTCATTTTGCTGCTGAAAATTTGGATAATAAAATCATAATGAACATAAGGCATAAATCTCTTTTACGCAAGTTTGGCAATTATACAATTCGTTGGCGAGGGACCAGTGAAACATTGATCCCTCCAACAAAAAGATACAAATTTGTATAACAATATTTCCCGACAATACGTGAATGGTTGCCACTTGGATTATTAGGTCGAAAATAGATATAGACAGTAAAAATAAATAAGTATAGTGGCGCAGATCCGTTTCCATCAACTCTCTGCTTTATTCCGTCTTTCTTTATGTCCGTTGTTAACAGATTTTTATGATTATGCACTGATCGTTTAGCATCTAAATACCAATACTTTTTAAAATTCCATTTCTTAATTATCATCGCTTAATAACTGGTTTGAAAAAAAGATCGATAAAAGATAAAAGCTTACCCTGCATCAAACTTGAACTTTCCGGATCATTTATTCATTTTCATCTTACCTGTAAACAAGAAAACCTTATTAGATTGGAATAGTGTACGTGAGAGTCTTATGCAAATGCTAAGTATAGATAGAGTTTACATATTTTGAATATAAAATTTCGCGAAAAAATGTCTGAAATAAAAATATCATAATATCAAATTCACAGTATCAAAACTGCGACAGACCTAATGTATAAAAAGATACCGAAATTTGGTATTAACGTAATTATACTTTGGAGTAACTTTTTTTATAAGATATGTTACTGCATTTCTCAGAATGGATCAAGAAGATGAAGCCAAAGCCACAAATACGAAGAAGCGCCCAAAAAGTAAGAAAAATCTTCAGACTCATTTCTGCACCCCAGTAACGTAAAACTTTTATAAGAACATGTTTTTGTACTCCCTCTGCGCTCTATTTCTTCAACTTTGAAGTTAAGTATCACTACGAGTTCTCGCCGATTGAACAGTTAAATGTTTGAGATCTCGAAAGAAGATAAATTTCCTAATTTTCTGAGGCTTTTTAAGGGACGATTTGAAAAGTTTCACTTTTATTGTTGGGCGAAAGAGACAGTAAACAGCGCCGTAACTGCATAAGTCATTAAGTAAGAATTCAAGCGAGGCTGTTTCACCGCTCGCTGCTTGCTTACAATAATTAAAATCCCTCTAGGGAAGGTAAATTGAATTCCAGAAGTTGATCATTCTAAAGATGGGTTGAGGCTTTTCCAGTTTGTGAAAGATTTACTCAACTTTATTCATTAATCAATGATGGAATTTATTGCTCATTGCACTATTTATACTTTTCGACACATACAAATAATTATTAATTACCAACCGTGACAAAAGCAGTTTCAGGATTTTCACAACATTTCAAGAAATGTTTAAGGAATATTTAAGGGATTTGGAGAAATCTAAAGAATTTCAAGAGATTTAACAAAAGTTGCAAATGTCAAAAATAAAATAAAGGAAAACTTCTGGATTTTTTTCCATTCCTGAATCTCCTTAAATTCCCGCAAAGTAGACACACTGATAAGGAAAGCCTTAATAATTATTCTACTCGAGAAACTAAATTATATTTCTGTAGTACCTCTAATAACCAGAACTCCAGCGAATTCATTTTTTATTCATCCGCAGAGAATAATTCAAAGATTTACGGGTTTCCTTCTTCAAAGAAAATGAGAAAGCCTTTGGAATCGCCGAAGATAATTCACACGAAGCTCTAGTAAAACTATTCACTTGGTTAACTCTACTTGCATAACAATAATTCATAATTTATATTCTCAACAGCGATCATGCGATCTGCATCTATACACGTGTATACATCAAAAATGATATAGGTCCTTGCTATGTCACTCATTATTAAATAAAACTGGAAACTGACCCTTAAAACATATTTTGGCAAGGGTATAAAAACCAAAACTTGATTAATAGTAGTTTTTATATGTTCAGAATAAATTCTTTAAGTTATGTAATTTTTTTCCCCCGTGACGACTAGCCCACTGGGATTTTTCCCGATTTTCCACATTACCAATCAACATTGTAACTTTTGCAAGGTAAATAGCACGGTTTACAACTTTCTTAGCACAAATTACAATGTTAAGTAGTAAAACTTACTAAATTCCAGGAAAAATACTTTCAGAGCGCATGTTGACTATTTTAAATGGTAAATTCAGCCATTTTATTTTCCTCCGTGTGGAGCTCGAAAAATCTGTGTCGAATCCTTTTTTTACTAAACGATATTTAAACTTATCAGCTATGCACCGGCGACATCTGTTCTCTCCTGAGGATGATCAATAATGTTGCGGAAATGTAATGTCGACCCAAGATAAAAAAAGTTTCATAGCTAAGTTCACCCGGAACCAACTCACAGACGACACTGAATTAATAAAAATAAGATCTTATTTTATCATTACTGTGACTAACGTTGTCGGAAAAAGTATCGATTAAGATCAGAGAAATAAAACTCAGAATAGCTATTTGAATATTCATTTTGAACATAAAATCACCCAAGCTACTGTTTTTGACTCTAAAGAGGAAATGTATCAGGATCGGAATTTGGATTTTCTGATCAATTAGCAGTTAAAGCCAGACTAAGTGTCTGTCGTGCGGAGTTAAAGTTTCCGAGAGTAAAGTTACATCGCCTGCGATTTGTTAAGCCAAGCCATCGATATCTCATCGATTATTCGCTTCTGCAAACCAGTCCCTCCAACTATCTCTACTTACAGTCCTTTCTGTTAACTGACACCACTAGAGATTTTATAATTAGCTCAGGATGATACATTCTCTTATACAGTCTCGAATATATTTGCATCAAGGTAAAGCTACTCTTTTTAAGAAAGATCTATAGTTTACTTACAAAAACTCTTGATAGGTTTAACATATATTTTAAAGACTAACACTTGTTGACCGAGGACAAGTGTTTTCTGGTAACCAAAAAACGCGCTATTTACAGTTCGCGCGACTCGTACCGAAACGGTTCCAAACAATCTATCGGGATTCTGACTGGACGAACCCCTGAGTTGGCATTGGGCCACTGCTTTATCAGCGTAATTATTTTTATGTCCTACTCTTGCATGCATTCTCTTCGTCACTGACAGCCCTCGCCGCATTTCAATATTTTCAGTTGCCAGAGCAAAATTTCTGAGACGTTACGAATAATAATAATCATTGGGCTGGAGTTTATTACTATTATTATTGTTATTATTAGTATTTAAGCGTTAAGTTTTAAAAACATGTAGTAATTACTGTGAATATAAAATACAGATTAAAGTGGACAGCACTATAAGGATTTGAATTCAGTAGGAAGGGAAGGGTAACGGAACAAAGTGCGGTGATTTCGAAAGTTTTCGAAAATGGTTAACCGCCCGCGGCAATCTTCGCGCTCTACGAGAAATTAAACTCGTTAATCTCGCGACCAAGTGAAATGCCTTTCCTTCGAAGTATTAATATTGTCGTGGTTCTTAGAAGAGGGAGTTTAAATCATGGGATGGGTGTACGCGTGCATTACAATTACGTATTACGAGCTTGTTGGTCTTTCGTGACGAAGGTATGGAACTTGTACCGTCACAAAGTTTGTCGCATATTAATGACAAGAGGTGGTTATCTTGAAACTGAGCAGAATTGAGACATAACTGCCGCGGAAAGAGTATGTTATGACCAAGAAGGAAGGCGTATTGACAATTTTAAATGGTAATTTTAAATATTCAAACTTAATAATACCAAAAAATGATTGTCCAAAAGATGAGAATATACTGGGCTCTACAGAGGTATGAGTACTAAAATTGAAATTTCTTCTGATTCCAAAGCAAAGTTGAAATGCCTCATCTGAAAATCATCCAAGTTAGAACCATTTCAATTGAAAAGCAAGTTTGACCCCCTTCACTGAGATCTTTCCACTTTGAATGCACTCAACAATAAAATTCCACCCAAGAAATACTTGTGAAATAAAAACTTGTTATGCACCCTCGAACTGAAGTACCCTTTAACAAAGTTTATAAACTTTGTTAAAGGGTATCTAATTGTAATGCCATCTAATACTATAATGGATGCACAATTACGTCACCATTGCCGGATGCTCTCGACGGCGATATAAGGCGTTTCACCACGCACTTTATTTTATCTATAGTTTTATATATGCAGATGTATAAGAAGCGTTATTCTTGCGAAAGAGCTTTACTGAATAAAGGCTGGATAATATTTTCTAGAATAAAGTACTAAAGAAGGCAGTTCGTATATTAATGTATTCAAGGTCCGTAAGTCGCTCATTTGCATTGTGATATCATTGTGTTGTTAAAAATATAATTTTCATATTAAGTTTTTTCAATTTTCAATAATATATCATCAAACCAAACCCTTAAATATGGTTTCATTCCAAATGGTTTATACAGTAAACATAAAGCTTTTTATAATATTATTCATACAATTACAATATTGGGCTTTTGTTTGTCTTCCATTCTCTTCATACTCACGTTAGTACATTCAGAGCACAATATTATATAATATACGCCACCTCTGAAAATTATTCAATATTTACATAAAAAGTTTACCATACATTTTTTGTCAATGATGGAAATAATTCATTTTATTACCTTAAAAGATTATATCTATTTACTCTGGCTACAGAAGATGTAAACAACAAACTAAGGCTACTAAAATAACGAATTAACTAAGTTTAAGTGAAATCGGAATAATTCTTAGGATTCTACAACATCTTACGAATCACTTATTAATCTATATATGTATGTATATTGAATTTTGGAGGATTATGGGTGTTTATCCCCTGACAGAGTAAATACAAGATGGCGTGTTGACAATGAACCTTCCCACTTTTCATCTTTATCTTAGGAAACTTTTAATTAGTCTTCACGGCGGAAGGGAAGCAGAGTGTTCATTACAAGTTTTAGTTAGGATATCATAATCATTTATTAGTCCACCCTAGTTCTGATACAGGCCAGCAATTGTTCGAGGAAATAGCTTTTCTTTCGAAAACTTTTAATTCCTAACGAGATTGCCCTTAATGGTGTAAAAACGCCGAGAATTTCTCATGAACAAAAAAAATATACCGTTACAGGCTTCCTTTATGATCGTTCATATTTCTCCAATAGAAAAAACCACACTAAACTAAGACAAAAGTAGTTTAGAAAAAGGGAAGATCATAAATCAATTGTACATGGTAAAGTTTTTAGTTTTTCTCTTGAAAATTATTTAGTTATTAGAAGTAAATGAAAAATACCTAGTGGATTGCAATCAGTATTTATCGTGTGGAAATTCCAGAAACGTAATTCTCAGGACAATAAGAGCAAAGGCTATCGAATGAGCCGAGAGACTCCTTATTGGCGGTAAACTTTTTTCAGGAAACGAAGCTTTGGAGAACGAGAAGGTTCCGTTGTAGGCGATAAATTTATCAAGGCAGGCACGTTTCTCTTGGGTCTACATATTTCGTAGCGCTGAGAAGGAAAGTAGCGCAAGCTTGCTGTTCCTATTGAAGGTATTCGAATCACTCTGGGGACCCTAACCGTTTTCGCAGGATATTTATTCCCAAGAGTTCAGAAAACGTATACGATTATGTCAAGTAACCACTTAAATAAGATCATTCTTTTTCAAACTTACAAATACCTAAAAAAAATGTAATTTAAAGTTCCTCAACTATGAATTTTCCTATATATGCAAAAATCAATTTAAAATAGATTAATATTCGCAAAATGTCAGAAATTCTCACTCACTTGGACCTTATTGTATTTGAATTAATTTTTAGATTTATCCAATTGTCAAGGATTCCTTTTGCAAAAATTATGTTTTGCATCATATACCTAGTGGCGCGTACTTCAATTTTCGATGTATACGAGAGAGCAGCACTCAACTTTTTTACTCATTTGTTCAAAGTTTTCAAGTATTCTACCTTATTCATCGAAAGCAAGTCGCCCGGAAATCATTGCTACTAGTTCAACTCCATTGTCCTTATTTATCCGCTCATTTTTCAGAACTCAGAGATTTGCTTCCAGCTTGCTCGAACGAAAAGCACTTTAAAATATGGTAAAGCTCCTTCGAACTCGGGCATTCGAAGAACTGACTATTCGAATACAAATATATGCGGTTCTGATCAGAATTTTACTATTTTTAATGCTCTCAATTTCACATTCAAAAATACAACAAAAATAGGAAGTTTCATTCAAGCAATAAAAGCAAAAGTTATCAAAAGAAAACAATTTCCACAGGTTATATAGAGAAAGAAAAAAAGCAATTTTTGGATCGCCTATGTTTCTAAAATATTTTAAAAAAAACTATGGTTAGTGGTTAATGAAACGATAATTTCATATTAATGGACAATTAAAGGGAAGTCTTACTTAAATGTCGAAATTATAATGATGTAATTATTTCCTTTATTACTTCTTCAAAGTGAGATAATATGCTCATAATATTAAGCCACAGACAAGTACTCAAGCGGAATATCTAAATATATATATAGCATAATTAATAAAGGTCTGTATAAGCAGTGAGCAAGAAATACAAAAATATATTTTCCTCGATTCAAAGTAATACTTGACTTTATTTAAAGAAGTATGCAATTACAGAAGGAGAAATTAATTCTAGGGCTAACATATATAAATCTTTTACTGTTTCATTTCCTTCAAATGGGGAAAATTTAAGTATTGAATTGTAGAAGATTTTAAGGATCTGTGATGGAATCTTTTGTCATTGCAAGGCTGAAAATTCTTGGGAACTGCTCAACAAATTTTTGTGAATCTATAGACGCGGTTTTTATTTTTATACATGAGATACTGCTATTCATACCTCAAAAAAAAAAAAAAATGACAGAAGAGAAAGAAAGAAAGAAATGAAAGGATTAGAGAGAAAAGCCTTTTGTCAAAAACAGAAAGAGAAAGACATGGTCAATATACGAATTAATAATTCTCGTATTTTTCTTTTAGAGCCTTGTGAACCCCTCTTCAGCAGTGGCTCGTTTTTACTATTCAAAAAACTGCAACTGCACCGTTAATAATGGGCGCCGCAACTCCATTGTTTCACAGCTTACCTCGTCTTTGTGCTTGGAGCTAGGCCTCGGGATAAACGGGTCTACGGCTTGCACTAAAATATGGAGATATGGATCTACTAGAGCAGATCCATGTTCGCTATAGCTTATGTGGATAAACCCGTGCGTGTGAAACAAAAGATTTTCACTGGGCACCAAGTGTGAAAACGTTCAACCGAAACAAGCTTTTCAAGAGGGATTCTATAATGAGAGTTCGAGTGAATAAATAAACCGCGAAGAATTCTCTTACACTACACAGTTTCATCGGTTTTAAATGTAAACCCTTAAATCTGTTGGTAACAATGCGAAGAAAATTGCTTCTTCGTTAACTACAATTTAATCGCTTAAACCTTCCTGAAAGCGTTGAATATTTTCATTAGTGGTAAAGGGAAATATGACAGTCTCCACTATTAAATGCTCAAGTAGACTCGAAATGGAAAAAATCATTAGAGTAATGATCACTTCTGCTAGGAGACTTGAAATACTACAAACGCTTGAAATATTAAAAGAAGAAATATGTATAGTAGTTTTCTACTACTACAAGGAACAAGGAATACTACAAGGATAATAGTTTTCTTGAGATATATATTTTACTAGTAACTATGATCCGCACGCTCTGTGCGCGATCAATTTTTCGTAATTTTAAATTCCTTCAAATTTCGTAAAATCACTTGATATTTCCTGTCATTCTACAAAATTTCACAAGATATCGTTATATCCCTTAAAATTACTTAAAATTACTTAAAATCCCATGAATTCTCATTAAATCTCTTCAAAGTCCTTAAAATTACTTAAAAATAATTTTTAAATCCCATGAAATCCCTTATGTCCTTAAGATAACTTAATATCATCCCACAGCAATCGTTTTGACAACAAAAATAATCTGAAGGTAGTTTTCAAATTCGGTACACTCACATAATTTGCCCAATTCCCAAAGCAATCAGGTTGGGAAAGAAACAACAATTTGCTCGAAATATGGTAACATCACTTTTTGAAGACAGGAAAAGGCGCGTTTCGTTGCAATTTTGTTGAGACCATTCCTTAAACCTTAATCTAAGTAAACGAGTTAAGTTGCTTGATGTGGCATCACTTCGCGGCCAATTAGCATTGTTACAGAGCGAAACTTTGTACCTTGACTTCATTTGTCTCGGTTTTCTCCTCAGAATTTTAGCCGACTATCCGCGTACCATTTGCTCAAGCAAGGCCTTAAGTTTCCGTTTGTTTGTCTCTCGGATTTTGGCCTTAGGCCAATTGCCATTCCCTGAGACAAGGATGGCCTGGGCGCCGAATTTCATTGAACCAAGGGTCCTCTACATTGCATGAGATATTGTATGCGAAGGTGTTCCTCAATTGAGTCCTGTTAATTTTATAGACAGACGAAAAATTTAGAGGTCTACATTTTCTCTTCTAAATTTAGTCCGAAACTATTCAAGGGAGCTCACTAATTGTCTCTATAAACTCTCCTGGCGTATTTATAGTTCTCAGAAGTAGTCCATTACAATCACAGTTAGTTATAGTTATAACTTTGGCATCACGTAGGATTAATTTTAGTCAATTTATTGGGCTAGTTCAAATATCTCTTAATCGAATGCTCCTCATGCATTATATGACTATTGATATAATTAGATCAAAATACTTGCATTTGCCCATTACATAATAGAATTTATATGTAACTTTCAGAATAAAAAAAAGCAGACATATGTATTTCATGATCTCCCTATGTAGATGTGCTTAATTTATACAAATGTATCCTCTTGAAACTAAATTAAATTATCAGATGTCCTAAACTAATCACACAAAGCTTTTCTCGTAGAATAATTCGCGAGAGTTGTATACCTTCAGCTAAACATGAACCTGAAAAACAAGTGTCTGCTTTTTTATATTTTCCCTAACATTCTAGAATTTCGTTTCACCAGCGTATGCAAATTTCAAAGGAAGGATTTTTTGAGCTCCAATCAAACGTGAAATAACCTTTCCGTTTGTTCCGAATGGAGGATTATGTTGGCTGCCCTCGAGTAAAATGTTTAATTTAAATATTTTAACTTAACCCAGTAATGATTTGCATACGAAAATTGTAAGAAATTGGTCAAGTTCAAGAGATTTTTAGATGCAATAAGAATTTTTATTTCCTTGTACAGTGCAGGAGAATCTTTATATGCACACTTACCAACAAAAGAGGTGTATTTAAGAGAGAAGAAAAAGCCTGCAAAATGTTCCAGGCGTTCTTCTTTCAACGTGATGTACCACGCTTGTCTCCCCTATTTGTTCGCGAGCTACATATACTGCCGGTATAACGAGTTTTATGAGTTGTGTAAGATAAGTGTGAACTGAATGAGAAAGGAATGAGTCATAAAGCTCGACAGCGCAAATTCAAACTATAGATAAACTGATGCTCTTTTGGAAACGATCATTTTTAATTTTTATTAGGTCTCAATGTAATAAAAATCTTTTAATACAATCTATTAAGGGGTAAATATCTATATCTTATAGCCTACAACCTACTCACACACAGATACGTATTTCCAGCAAACTATCTACTCTTCTTTTAAGGAAATCGTTATTGGTGGATTCTTTTCCCCTCTCTAAAGCTTTTTACTCTTATTTTCTAGAAGTTTCAAGAGTTTGATGAAAGAAAAGAAAACTTGCGGATACGGAAGAAAGAAAGAGAATCCAAATTCATTTCATATTTACTGCGATTGAGTATACTTTTCTGTATCATTGACTGAATGATTGAAAGTTCTTGTTTCTTAAATTTTTCATCGACTTCGTCAGTAAAATGTAAGTGAGATAATATTTTCAAAGATTAACTAAATTCTAATCAATTCCCTATAAAATTTTAGGTAAATAGAGCCAGAAGTCTTTTTCTTTTCGCCATCATTTCGAAACTTTTTCTCGAGACATTTCAACAGTTTCTTGTTCCGGAATAGTGTAGTTACTCGAACGAATTGCAGCATCATCGAATTAAACGTCGCGTGTTCGCGAAAGTTGTCTCTAGTGAATTACAAGGCGAACCAGAATGAGTGTATATCGCGTACAGTGTTTTTATTATGAACGAGGCGCACTTTGTGCGAAGCACCGAGGAGCACTGGAGCAATTAGGTGCCGCGCGGAGAAGCACAGAAAACGTTCAGAACGAAAACACCTGTTTTGTGCTTTCCACTCCGCTCATCCATTCTATGTAAGAACGTCAGGCCTGAGACTGGGTTTCTGTGCGATAACGGATTGTCGTTTTCTCAATTTTTTCATTTAAGGCGACACGCCATACGAAACTAACAAAGGCCTCACAAAATGAGAACACTAAAAAGAGACACTTCTTATTTTCATCCTTCCACGTCAAGGATTTTCGCAAAGTCAATGTAAAAGCAAAATTAATTGATGCTAGGTACTATAAAAGATTCTAGATCCTTTCTTAAAGGTAGGATTAATAGTATATTATCGACTCAATTTTTTTATCATTCTCTCCTTATTCGAAAATACATCATCTAATATTTCGAAAAAATAAAAAATTAACTAGTTTATCATAATAAAATTTCAGTGAACTACATGGACACAGAAAAAAAAGTCGATATATATCTGCATGGACACACGTAATATTCCGGACAAGGCGTATGATTCATAAAGTTTTTATGTCCATCCTGCGTAAAATTGCAGTCCTTCACGTGTCTATAACTAGCGCATGACAATTTTTAAAACCTTTTTTTTTCTAATTAAAAGTTGTGAATATCGGAAATGAGCACCGGTAAAAATGTCTCATAACCTCCCGATCCGGAATTCGGCAATATAGATGATAAAGAACAATAAAATGATATAAATATCATTGTTACATATAGTTCTTATCATATCCATAACGTGTGATGTTTCCCATACACTAATTTCTATCAGTAGATTTCAGTCATTTTTGGATATGTTGTAGTATATAGAAAATTAGACATACGTGTTTTTTTATGTACCGACAAGCACGTTTAAGAGATGAAAACAACCCCTAAAGGTTACTCCCTTTTGACACTTATTTTTTGAAATATACTATCAACTATTATTCGCGCGCTTTACATGAGATTTAATTTAGCGTTTTTCCACTCGTTTTGTTTAAAATCCCTTTATTATTCAAATCTGATGATGTAAAACATTGTAAATACTTGTTCAACGTAGTTCTAGGTCTACATAACTTGTAAGACATAAAAGATTTTAACTGCAAAATAGTTTGCTCGTGAAAAATTGCATCCGCCAATTTATCGCATTTTTATTCTTTTAATATATTTAAAATCCATCGTAAAGAGTATTACAGCTTTTTATACAGCCCTTGACACGGGTTTTATAAAGTAATATTGACTATCTTTCACAAATATCTTTTTTTACGATTTTCAATTACCTTATTTGTATTTTTCAAACCATTATCGCTCAAAACCGTACCGAAAAATAAAGAAATAACAATTAAAACTTTTAATTAGCTTGTTTTCTTAGTTTTCTTTAAATTATGTCAGTTAATGAAATGCCTTTAGCTATATTCAGAGCAACTGTTTTTAAAACTTCTCTATATATATATATATATATATATGTGTCTGCTCATAACAAGGTTTATTAACAAAAGCATATAGTTGGAAAGCAAGAAACCATCTGGTAATTATGTATCCTTTGTGCTGGTATGTTGGTTGATTTAAGTCCACGCAGCACAGTAAATGTATATAGCTTGATCTATGATGCACCTGTGTCCTAAGATAAATTTAAGGACCATAACTTTAGCAACCACAATCCTTACTCAGAATATTAGTGTTAGTAATCTTTGAACACTACCCCTTGAACAATAAAGTCTAGGTTATTCAAGCAAAAAGTTCATCCACTGCAAATAGTAAAAATAATTTTACACATGGCAAACTGTATTTCGATTTAGGGTACTTCAATATATGTATTTCTGAATGAGGGCATTTTTTGAATCAGGTTCAGAGAACTTCTTGATATAATCCAACAACGAAACATGCAGAGCGCATAACTCAGAGGACGTGTATACGATGTACATCGTTCTTAGCATGCGAATCGAGCATTGTTTCAAATGCAGTACTAACTAAGGTACCTCTGTATTGCAGCCGATGCTACACTCGCGTATAGGTCTTAAGTATATTCTATAGCAGCCTTGCACATTGCACAATTGGGAGTTGTGCCGGCCTCCATTAGGACGTTTAGAACGTATCGCACGTACACATCTAGCATTTAGTTTGATTATATACCCGATAAGAAAAATTCCCTCTAGCGTCAGTGGATCCTGGAAGCTTTTAATCATATTTCCATACATTTATCCCCCCTGTATTTAATAGTCTGTGTATTTATTAACTTAAATAAATGTTGCGCACCCTAAATCAAAAAACTTGTCTTGATAATGATCACAAAATGAAAGAGAGCGTTGGGTTTTTTACTCTAACTTACCCTTGTCCGAAAAATAAAAACTTTCAAGGACATAGAACTGCATATTAAATTAATGTAATATGTACGCACGTATAAACTTTTCATATCTTTCAATTTCGAGGGCAGGTTTACCTTACGCCCTATCTTATCAAAGTTAGCCAAACTGTCACAATTTGGCGACATTAGAGTCTAGAGCAAACTACCCCGGTTACCCAGTAGACACTGTGAGATAGCAGCCGCCTAATTAAGACTAAATACATAATTAGAGTGTTAGTCACGTGCACGTTCATGCAATTGAACGGTCAGCTGTCCCACCCCTTCGAGGCACACACGTCATGTGCATACGTTGCAGTCAGCACTTTAAGAGGGGCTACTCTTCTTTTTCCACTGTCTCTCACTCGACCTGCAATTTCCCTTCCACAATGAAAAGAAAAATGTCGAAAGCAATTGTACAACATGATGTATAACTGAAGATAACAAGTACGAGTGAAGTGTTCTAAACGTTCAAATACTATGCGGATATTGATTGGGCTGAAGTATCAGACGTCTAATCTGACGATAATAAAATTTTGTTTATTTTTTTTTATTTTAACTGATAAACATATTTGGAAAAAGGTTAAAAACAAGCTTTCAGAATATTTTAAATATTTTTATGTGCATTATAAGCCACAAAAAATTTCAAACAATTTTCTTAAAACACATTATTTTCCTCCAAAATAATAATAGTGTGACGATTTTTACCAGACATATTCAAAAAAGAATATCAAAGAGTGTTAGAAACTAATTTTGTTTTATTTCAATTATGTTTCAAACACTCCCAAAATTTACAATATTACTGCGTGGAAGCTCGCCTTTTTATACTAGACGGTCCTTTTTCGGAAACATTATTATAAATGTATTAAATGCGATTTTGTAAAGAATTGCAGTTTTTTGTGGCTCAATGCACATTAAAATGTTGTAAAAGATTGTTTCTGGTCCTGTTTCCAAAAATGTTTATCAGTTTAAAATTTAATTTTTGCAGGGAAGGTATTTTACGAATGTCTCTGCCTGTGCGTCTGTCTGTGGATTTTAGTTTATTAGCACGATAAATCTCGAAAGAATTAACCAATTGGATTGGCCTTTGGTATACTCGTTTAGTATCCTAAAATGAACTTCAAGTTTGTTAACCAGTCATTTTGGATAAAAATTCAAAAAGTGGGAGCATTTTGAAAATTTTTGAGAACACTCTTTTAATTTACAAATTTTGTAATTTTCAATGGGCGAATTTATCAAATTTTTCTTTATATGAAAAAAAAAATATACGTATTTTTTTATTTAATAAAAACATCATTTTTAGTACTCAGTCAAAGCTATGTAATTTTTATTTTAATGTAAGACTAAAAGTAGAGAAACTCTATGTTGCTTTAAGGTTCATTCAGAATAGTGAATTTAAAGCTTTTATATGTTTATTACAACAGCATTCAACCCTGTAACTTGTTTACAGATGATACACAAGTGCCGAAGCTCGAAAGGAAGGTTAAGTTTATTGCAGCTATCATAAATTTTTCACCGGAAAACTTTAAGGTCCCTTTTACAAGAAAATGTCTCATTTTTACTCAAGTTTTCCTATTGTTTTTTATATGTCCGTTAAATATTTATTATATTGTTATTTATATAAATCGGTTTATCAATATTCTCCAATATTTTTTTTTCCTTGTAAAGAACAATTTGTTGAAGTCGCCCATTGAAAATTACAAAAATCGAAATTTCAAATTTCGAGCCAAATAACGCGAGATATAGAAAAAAATGGTAAGAAACGTAATTATTGATCTCAAAAAGATCTCAAAATTCTCCCTGGACCATTCGTTTTAATCGTAAAAAATATTATGTTGATAATAAAAAATAAAATGTTCTCGCCAAAAAAAGTGATAGGATGAGAAAATGTTACAAAAATAATGTGAAGCATTGAAGCTCGAGGACCAAATGTTTCAGAGCTCGAAGCGCTACGAATAAATTGTTTTTCATTAAAGTGGAGCGAATCACGTATGTCGCAACCCACTATACATTGTATGATAACACCTTACATTTATAAGCGGGAAAAATGCGGGAATTGTCCAGGAATTTCGTGGGTAAAATTTAGTAGACATCGTGTAGAGGGAAAGTGATTGACGGGAATAAAATGGAAAGCAAAGTATCTCTGAAGTATGTAATGAGATGAAAAAAAGAAGATTCTTCAAATGTATCCGTCTTGAAGTATAAATCTCGAACCCCTATCCTGTTTCTGCTATAGTACCTACTTTTTATTTACGAGGAAACACAATCGACAAAAGTCGTTCGACTTGTTTATTTTTCTAGCTGAGCCAAAGCTCGTCCATGCAGGAAAATAATCCTTTCAGTTTTTCGCGACTGAATTTTGACAAAAACTCACTTTGCGAAACGAACAATGACTTTTCTGGTTAGTAGATGCAGGAGGCGAAGTAGGTCTCGAATATAAACTCGATTTTCTAAGTGGCCCGCCTGTCGTGCTTGGGAAAATAAATGAAGGTGCTATTGAAAAGCTATCTACGTAGGTGGCTTTCGTGCCGAGGTGAAATCAGAGTTTAATGGGCATAAAGTCTGAATGAACCAGCACTATCGGGCCAATATATCAGCCCGATTGAACCGTCTGGCGTGGCCCCGATGAATAAGTGAAGAAAACCAAACGCACATTCTTAGAAAGAGGGCCTCCGAGGTACCAACGTGCAGCGAGTAAAATGATCAAAGGATAAAAAGAACCTGAAAAGAAAAGATTACTGGAAAGGCTCGATTATAACATTATCGACGTTTCTTAGAAAAACTCACCGACAAAAGTACACGATATTGCGTAACCAGCAACAAGATCGAATATTTCGTTTCAGTTCACTATATTTCATAAATAGCTTTTTGATATGTGATCACTGATTATGAGTATTGGAAATGCATAAAACTACTGTATTGGAGGCGTTTTAAATAATTCCTTTAATATGAATTGAAAGTAGAGTAAATATTAAATGATTGATTTCATGAGCACTGACAAGAATGGTAGAATGATAGGGTAACTCAGGGATTTTGTATTCAATTCTCCCCTAATTACCGAAAGTTTCGATAAGCCTCGGAGGAGTAATAGGATTTATTGCTCTCATCCGAAGGGTAGAGAGTTAGGGGGTTGATAGAGGAATGAAATTTCCGCCATTGATTACGGTTACACCTTGCATTATCTTCACCCAGCAGTAAGCAGAGTTGGGTAACACATATTCCTGTATTTCCTCGCAATCTAGAACCACATTACATAAATTCATATACGAGTGGAACACGTTCTGTGATAGTGTATATTTGAGATACACTGGCGGACTCTAATTCCGATGACGTATGAGGTTGCATAACCTAGTTTTCTGTTTGCTAGTCCTAGTAATGAGTTGTTCTAACCCCGAATGACGCTTTCGTACGTTCTACGTTTTCCGCTTTCGCGACGTATGAGCGCGAGAAAATGCAAAGCTGCGACATATGATGCGGAATACTAACAAACAGCAGAAGTGCTGGATTCGGAGTAATTATCATCTGCTCTCGGATGGCTAGTCCGACAAATTTACTATATTTACAGAATTCATGTTGGTCGTGAAAATGTATTCATATGAAATTTGTAACTATACGATAAATTAGGGTATGTGTTATTCAGTATTTCATAATTATATATACTAGGGCATTTGAATATGAATTTTGTATATTTTTCCACTAATTTGCATTGAAAGACGTGTTACTTTATTTTAAGATAGGATTTATGTCCATAAAGAAATACAATGAAATATTTGAAAGCTGCACATTTGAGAGCATGCAGCTTTGAATACAAAGTTCAATACCATTAAATACGTGTAATATAACGCAGAGTATCATAGATTTGAAAATATGAAAACATTTACATTCAAGGCCCAGGTGTGAAATGCTTCCACGCGAAAACCGGTGCATGAAGTATGAATGTTGAAAAAATAGTGTAGGAAAATGTACGCTGTTTGAAGTGAATTGGCCAAATCGAGCTGTCAGCATTCTCTGTTTAGCTAATTGAACGTGTCACGTTTCTATTTACAGAAATGGGTATACAACCGCAGGTTATGTGACAAAGTGCCATGGTTTGAACCTGGCTCGAGGCCAGAAATTTAAATCGTATACAAGTGGTTGACATTGTGAGAAATCTAGTATTGAAAATTCTTCAAAATTTCATACTCAAAAAATAAAAATTGAAGACGTCTGCCAATTTCGCAGTGTCAATATCACTTTCATCCTGAAGAATATTTAAACATTGTCAAAACATTTTAAAAGTCTCACAATAGTTAATAATGACAATATTACTGAAATTAAGACTGATATCAAATATACTGTAAAGTATTTAATATTATTATAATTAATTTGTGTTATTAATGCTTATTGTAAGTTTCACTGTTATTCCAGAAGACTTATAGAGATTAAGGTGATCTTTACTCCTTTTAATGTAATAGAGAAAAGAATGTAATTCGAAAAGTCATTTAGACCATGCTGGGAATTAAAAACGCCGCATCGTTGGAGGGCATATCCAATTTTTTAGTTTTTTTTTAAAAATATTTTTTGATTTTATGCAAGCAAAGTAATTACTTGACACCAATTTCTAAAAATTTAAGTTAAACAAAAATTTCAACGATGTGGGGTTTCAATTAAGGAACATTTGACCGCACAATAAGGCGGTAGAGTTTCCGTTTTATGCGATGTATTCTTTACCTCCAACTACTTAGAACAAGAGTATATTTGCTATAGTAAATAGAGTCGTAAATTAAGTTAAGCTAAGTAAAGTTAAGATTCTACGTCTTCTAGTCGTTTGGTATATAATAATTGCATTCGATAAATCATAAGATCATTTCATTATTATTTTATTAATTATTATTTATTTCATATATATATATATATATCTTTGTTAAGAATCACTATTTCATTCCTTAACAATTTCAAGTATTTCCGAATAGAATAATGTTAATATAGGCTACTTTTTTTAATAAACAATCACGAGGCTCAAGGCTAATTTATTTGTGTTCAACCCCTGACATCTGATGTAAATTTAAAAACATGAATTTAAATGTCTTTTTTAATTAAAAGGGAAACGAAAATTGAAACTTAATCTCCTTGGAACGCTATATAACTTCAGCTTCACGAATCAACTTCGAACTTTAACTTTAGGTTGAGGATTTTAGGGATGAGGAGGAAGAGAGCAATTTTCTAAATTCTCGAAGTTCATACAATTCTACACTCTGTCAAACTTTCGCAGACTCACTTCCACTGTTGCCAGTGAAGCATCAAACTCTATTCTCGGGCCATGCAGTTTCCAACGTTAGCTGAAATGCACAAGATGGAAGAAGTATTGGCGCACAAATAAAATAGATAGATAAGAAACCTATATTGTCCTGCTGTTGTAAAATAAAACTCGAGGAAAAAGTCCTGGAGTGGTACACGCTTTACGTCTCGATGCACTTCTGTTGCCTAGAGGGTACCTAAAAGTGTACGGGGATTTTTAAGGACAGTAGCAAATGTTTAGATATCATCGCTGCGTTCGTAAACCCTGAAGTCAATCAGGCTCAACAACGCACTGAAAAGACTTTTCCTCCACGAATCTTTAGTTGTTAATGAACTTTTTAAGCCTTCTCCGCTTCGAAAAGATAAAAATTTCTCTAATTTAAAAGAATGGTATCTTATTGGATTCACTTATTACAGACCTCACAGTCCCTATGAGAAAAAAATTAGGGGACATAGGATACTTTTTTGTAGCTCATAAGGGTACTTTTTTTTATGTTCAAAGGGTAGCTTTCTTTTTGAACATTAGATATTTTTTTCAATGTAAGGAGCAAAAATAAAAAAAGCCTGCTGTGATAGTTTTACAAATACCAAGAATCATCGCAAAATATCCTAAGACTGGGATTCTTTTCAATAAACAAATGAATTTTGGACTAAATATTTCAATTTTTGTAAAATTCAAAGGAATTCAAAAAATTTAAAAGAATTCTAAGAAATAAAAAGATTTTTTAAACAAATAAAAAAGGGTTTAATAAAGGTGAATTCAATAAAACTTTAGGTAAATTCATAATTATACGTGGATTGAAGAAATTTCAAGTGAAATCAAAAGGAATTTAAAAACATAAATTTCATATCAACATGAATATAAAGAATTTAAAACGATTTAAAAAGTTTTTTAAACGGATTTCAAAATAATTCAAAAGATTTTTGTCAAAACAGAAACAATTGAACAAGGAGGAAAAGGTAACAAATTTCCAGAATAGGTGGGAATCTTCTTGACAACAGGGAAAAAATTTCGTCACTTTAGTGACGAAATATTGAAAATAGGTGACATTAGGGACCTGAGCTGAATATAGGACTCAATAGGAGATATATGGACCGGTCTGTAAGGCCTGTGATTATAGAAGATTAATTAGTAGAAAATTTTTCAGTTTAAAATCCCGTTTTCAATTCAATCTTCATATTTTTTAAGGATCACGGCTCCTCTCGGTAAATTATAAAGAAGCCAATTATAGAGATGAGAAAGCAAGAAAAACTTTGATATCACGAATCAGTTCAAGTACACTACCATTCAAGTAATATCCAAACTCGAGGCATGTATAATTAACTTCTCAAGTAGGATAAGAGATGAAAAATCAAACCGCGGAACCTCTCCAAAAAGTAACTGTATATAGAAGTAACATCAGCGCTAAAGTTTTAATTTTTTTATAATTAAGTAATGTGCTTTTTAATAATATAAAATAATTCAGCTTTACCTTGAAGAAATTTGTATTGATCCGCTTAGAAATTGGCCCATAAATATTGCAATAAAAGATCCCTATTGAAAAATCTCATGGAAAAGACTATGACATTAATTCCCAATAGGGTTTCACCATAATATACTTTCCTATATGTATTGTAAATTAATATTAAAAGAAACTGAAAATTACGGGTTCAAATTACCAAAGTTTCCTATATGGTTTCCCATGGAATTTCTCATATACAGTTTCATATCGTGGGATTTTTCAATAGGAGTAGTCATTGTAGAAGGCTCTTGCAAAAGTTTGAATGCAGAATTACTTAAAATAAAATTGTCGTTTCGAGATGGAAACTTTTTAAAGAAAGATTGCAGGTCTTACTGAAATGGTCGAACAAAAAGGGGATTTCTAGTTTCACCTTCCAAGCTGCAGAGATTAGGCTGAAGTGAAGGCAATGAATAAAACAAGGTAAATTACGTTCATTCAGTCTTTAATTTTTTCTTGTTTTTGAAGAAGATTGTTGACCTATTTCTAAAGGCATTTTATGAAGTGGGGAACTTCTTTTCTTTCAGTTCTATAGCTTTTATTTATTTTTAGATTACCTTCTAGAGCATTATCGTGCATATAATTTCGAAATCCACTTTAAGTGAACATCAAGTTACAGTTACAGCATTCTCCAAATTCTCCGTTTCCATTAGGACACTTGTAACCGAAGCAGGCAAGGGGTAAGTTTACCCTACAATCAATCACTAAAATTTCAACCAGTTAAAGTGAGAAAACGCAGAAGGATGATTTCCAGCAGCAGATGATGGAAAACATGTGTATTTAGTGAGAAGGTTCTCACCACCTAAGAGTCAACAACACCAAAAGTACGAGAGTTAGCCATCTTCCTACAAATGAGGAAAGAATAAAAGCTTTCTTTTATTCTTTCCTGACATGGACACATGGAAGACAGCCGAGTCAGAAAAAAAGAGAGAAACAATCAAAGACAGATATAAAGAGAAAGTTAGAAAGAGGCAGTAAAAGTGAAAGGGGAGAAAGAAAGACAAGGTAGTCTTCCCGAGGCGTTTAACGAGAAGTTCGTACATAACAAGGGAAGTCGTTATAGATGAAAGCGTACCACTTTGAAATAGTTTCAAAGAATTGCCGCGGCTCACTTTTATCGGAGCTATCTACTTCCTTGTGAAGGAACGCGTTGAGAATAGAAGCGAATGAGAAAATAAGGTTGGTGTAATTTGAAAAAAGGGAGCTGCTCACGTACGATTCATAAAATCCCTTTTTCTTAGTGTCAAACAAGACCCCTTGACTCTCCGAATAGAAACATTTTTCTTTAGTTGTTGCCTTTACACGAAAAGCACTTTGTCCATGTGAAACGCTGTGAAATGGATAACCGCGTCTACGGCGGACTTAAACGATATTCTCGTCACGAGACTGATATCTTCTCCCTTGTGTACATTAATTTGTCCGCCTGTTGAATGCTATACAAACATGATTAACGGTCAAATCTACTCACCAGCGGGTCGAACATTTAATAAGGCTTGAATTAACATTCTGGACGCTAAATTTTTTAGGATAACTCCTGCCTCCTTCCTTTAACTTTAAATACTTTTAAAAGCCCTCAGTATTTACTTGCCGTAAATAAAACTAAATTTGCTGAAGGAGAGGTTTGTTTACTCGAAGCTGAAGTTCGAAGAACATAAAATCGAAAGAATTGAAATTAGACGAACAAGGTTTTCTGTAGCAGAAGTTCATATTTTATATATTTATATACATTTTTTTATTTCAGGAAACTTTCTTTGACAAACGTTTTAGAGTTTCAGAAACTTCATAACTTCTCGAAAAATATATTAATGAGATTATATATTGTTTATATTACGAATTAGTTCTATTTCTAATTTTAATTTTTAAAATCTTGTATTCTAGTTCTCCAGGAAAAAAGAAATAGATTTAATACACTCATAATTTAATTCTCAGTTGTAAACGGTCTTAAACTTCGAAGCTAACTTTTCCATCTAAACCGCAGGAGTCACTTACTGGAGAGCAATAAAAACAGATTTGTTGAAGGAGAGGTTTGCTTACTTGAAATCGAACTTTGCAGCAAATAAAATACAAAAGAATCGAAAATAGTCGACGGGGTTTTGTTGGAGCAGTAGATAAGTAGTGTGCCATTCGCATTGATTTTACGTTTTTTTTTCTTTTCCTTTATTTATTTATTTATTTTTTTATTGCAGCGCATCTCTGGAACTTTTTCTTAGAAGAGAGAACTTAAGCGTTTCTCAGTAACCGGTTACGCCTGCTTTTTGGAACGGGAGAAGTCTCTGAGTCTCGGTTGTGCAAGGGAGGGTGGTTTCTGTTTGAGGAGACTGGTGTAGCGCGCAAATATATCATCCGGGGGACATTGCCACCCCCTTATTTCGCGTCTCACCCTCAAAGTGAGCCAGCCCAACCCGAATAGGTATAGCCTTCTCCTCCAGCAGCTGCACCGGCACGGGCTCAACTTTACCGCTGACACCTCAAGTGTCCAAATAAATAATGCGCCTTATTTGTTATAACCTCGCTGACGACGAAAGCCGAATGTGCCTGTGAACTTGGCACGTCGCGCAAAAGGTGAAGAATAGGGATGAAAAAAAACGAAATAAACAGAGAAGGATGAAAAAAGGTCGTACTACTCCGCACACATAGTTGCGACGTGACTGCATGTGGTGGAGGATTAAAAATGGCTTTAAATTATTTGCCAGTTTTATAAAAAAATATGCAAATTTTCCAACACCCTTTTATAACGACTTTTTCCTCTCTTTAACCAAATACCTTTAATTATCTCCCCCTTTTTCTACTGAATTTTAATATACTGTAGCATGGTGAATTTAATATACTTTTATATTAAATTAAAAATATTATACAAACATTTTAATGTTGATAACATCAGGAAAATGATAAAAGGAAGAATTTTTCCATTTCTCTAACGGTTTCACTGTTGCTTAAGGCAATGGTTTTTTTATTGGAACTCGATCTTCTTTTCATTTAACTACGAATTTAACACACCGAAAAAAAAACGTGCAAAAACGCCGATTACGATCGCTGAATCAATTGACCTTGAGACACATTGACGAAGTGTTACAATTTGCAAAAATTGCCAACATTGTAAAATAAAATTAAAAAGCTCTGTTAAAAAAAACAGAGTTCATACTCTGAGAAACGTTCTTTTGCAGAATAAGTGCCACAAAAGAAATTTAGCTTACTGTTATCAGAAGAAGTATGTATTTCTACCAAAGAATAAATTAAGAACATTTTTTACGTTTGAATAATTAGCTTTGTGTTTACACATTTGCGTGTACTAAACAGATCATCCACCAACACGATAAAATTTAACATGCCACTATCTCTAATTGTCGCAGCAGAAAGTTTGATAAGCATCAGACAGTATTATTTTTCTCCGAATGACAGAAAGTGTAGTTAGATCTACATTTATAACTTCCGATGTGTACAGTGTACAATGTGTACATATGCAAATGTCGACAACTTCTATTATTCCTGTGATGAGGAAAAAAAACAAAATAAGGTTAACTGTCCCTTATGAAGTAGTTTTTACAAAAAAAAACTTAAATATGTAAAATGCAATTGAAACAAAGGTACTTAATAAATGACCTAGAAATCTGCACTTTGATTCAAATGATTTGTCGAACAATACTCATCGGCAATTATGATGTAGGAGCATGTCAATACTGGAATAAATATCAGTCTGCATCGGCTTTAAACATGCAATGTCATAAACTGAACCAAACATGGAGATTGTGTGCGGAGATTGTCGAGTGGTCCTCGTTTTATTGTTCAATAGGTTGGGCTTACGTATTCGATTATTTAGAGAAAGTGTCGTTCCGACGGAAACAACGGAGAATTTCGATTTCCGGACTGGTCAGAACAAGTACATAAAACTATTTTTTATGTCCTCACCTGAATTGACCAATTGGAAAAACTCATTTTTTTGAAAAGTAAGTGGTTTTTTATTCAGAGCGTGGAGGATTTTCTATTTCACAATAACCAATACAAAACTCTATCGATTTAAAAAGTAGTACTCTGAAAAGTATTTTTTCGAGTCAAGGAGAAAGTTCTTGTAGAAAATAGAAACCTCTTGGCCTGTAACTTTTCAGAGGATTCTTCAAAAATTGATATCTCCTTGCTTATGGCATATAATACGCTTGATGTTGTCTTGAAGGTAAGATCTGATTGAAATGATCAAGTTTGAAACGTAAGAGCGTCGTAGTTTCGAAGTTAGCAGTACCAGAGCAGTACCATAAACTTTGAAGTATAAAGTCTTGGGCATTTCTATTTAGAGCCTTCAAACTTCCTCACGTCATTACTTAGTTAAACATAAATTTTGGGAGACTTGCAATATGAATAATCTCTTCTCAGCAAGTCAGGTTTGTATCGTTCATCTCTTAATATAAAAATCTCCAAACAGATTTATTAATCTTAGCAATATTTGTTTGGAATATAGTACAATGATATAAAGCGTATTGCAAAGTGCAACACTAAACAGTACAGTTTTTCGATACGAAGAAGGATTAGTGCTCTCAGTTCGGTTGGGAAACTGAGAAAACGCAAAACGCCTGAGGATATTTTATACCCTCGTTTCGACTAATTTATGACGGTTGTATGTTAAAATGGTCGAAAGACGTAAGACTCGAGAGTACAACGTGCGTAATAGCGAGAGCGCATAGAGAAGAGTGAAAAGCAGTGAAGAGAGAAGAGAGAAGAACGTCTGAAGAGCCCCGAAAGAGAAAAGGGTAGAAAAGTTTAAAAC
Organism: Synergus laeviventris; assembly: GCA_032275145.1. Taxonomy (NCBI): domain Eukaryota; kingdom Metazoa; phylum Arthropoda; class Insecta; order Hymenoptera; family Cynipidae; genus Synergus; species Synergus laeviventris. Next base: position 4,138,063 of record JAUESI010000015.1, on the reverse strand, counting down.
TCGAGGCTCAACAGCAATTAAAGTAAAATTATACAAAAGTGCATCCTCGACATGCGCATCTTGAATAGAACTCGTTGCAACTGTGACTTGCAAGTCGGTAACTTGGTACGAGGTCTCATATTTAAGACCCAACTGGACTGCTTCGAGCAGAGGATGAAATGCTCTGAATTTTAACATCCTCCAAGTCCCTCCGAGACTTGAAGCTTGTCGTCGTTGCTTCTCTCGCTCAATGTCGCTATTAAGTGCGTGAACGAACAGATTCATAGCGATGGCAATACTTTCCCCTGACAACCTCGAATATGGCACCAAGCGCACAAACTTCTGGACACGTACCTCCAGCATTTTCTAGAACGGCATCATATTTCAACAACACGTGTGAAATATATCCCTTTATGAAAAAGAAAAACACACAGCTCACGTAGAAAATATTTTTGAAACATAAAGTGTGCTTTTGCGACAGAAGCATTCATTAATTAGAATGACTTTTGGATTTTAGACACTTTCAAGAAATACAAGCAAATCTAATTTATTGTCGGCACATTTTCACTTGTCTCTCACTCTCGCAATCTGAATTAGTTCAATTTTACTAATTAATAGTAGTTTCTTACGAATTCAAGTATAGCGAGAAGTCTTTTACTATAAATTAGTAAAAAGTTACTAATTCCATTAGTAACAAGGACAAACTCAATAAATCGGTAACATCCTAACTCAATGGAAAATTTCTTGAGGAAGTTTAAAATCATCAAAAGTTGGTTAAAGTCCCTTAAAAATCTCTTAATAAAATTTCATGAAAAACTTGAAAATGTGAGAAAATGTATTATGATCGCATAGAATAACTGAAAAATCTTTATAATACCTGGAAATCCTTGGAAATCTTCTAAAATCTGTTAAATAAACTATATTAAAGCTAAATAATATGAAAAAAAATATAGTTATTTATAAAAAAAGTTTAACATTACTGATTTTCGAAGAACTATTCATTATGAACAATTCAATTAGTAAGTAAAAATATTGAATAGATTAGTAAGTTGTTCTTACTAATTCACTTTGGTAGTATAGGTGACTTACTATTTTATTTAGTAGAAAGTGGAGAAATGACAAATTCTATAGTAATGATAATGTAGATTTAAACAAATTAGATCGTACAAATAAGTCAATTTGTAAAAGAAATAGATAGAATGCTTTACTAGAATAAATTTTAAATCAACTACTGCGAATCAAATTGGAAATTCTCTGGGGAGTGCTCTATAGTCTACACTGTTTCGAATAGTTTTCTCCCGTGTCTACCTTTCCATAGATTCCCGACATTAGAATTTGCACATTTTTCCTCCTAAAGATACTTTCTCCCTTAGCGTATAAGATTTGCGTAAAATTTGCACGTCCAATTTTTTTCCATCTTCTTGTATTCTCTTACTCTAGAATAAAATACCAATTTCCACTTTTCTTTCAACTTACCATTACCGAGAAAAGTCTCGTATTTTGAATAGTGGAGTGAAATTTTGTCAGAATTTAAATTCACGGAAAAAACGTATTCTTAAAATTGTTACACCTTAAAAATTTCAATTCTAAATTTACTCATCGATATTCAATTCAATAGAACTTTAAATTCAAATTTAAAAACTGTTAAGCCTTGGCTAATGTAAAAAAGAAATTGGCATTTCTGCATAAGCAAAAGGGTCTAACTATTTACACACATATTTTAGAAGAAACGTGTTTGTTTTCTGACACAAAGGGAAAATTGGGGAAGCGAAATGGAGAGGCATCGACGTGATCAGAATAGAGGCGGACATTGTTGTTGCATTTTAGAATCGGAGTTAGGTAGACATTGCTTTTTCACAGTAGCTTGTAAAACTCGGATTTCTTTTTCCCTATTTCATAGGATGACGGCTTTTCAGAAAAAGAGCCGGACAAACGATCGGTATGACAGGCGAAAATAAAACTCATAACATATTGGATAGCATAAATACGGGCGATCCTTCATACGAATTCTCACGTTTCAGGTCGACATATCACCACCCACCCTCTCCGCCCAACTCAACGTTTCATTCGATAGATACCGTTTATATCTGAAAATATGTACACCCAACACATTCTAAGTTTGCACTCATCCACAGGAGCCTCTCATTCCTTGTTTGAAAAAATATCCACGTTTATCGATCGAATAACAGGATTTTAAAGTCCCATCTACCGTAAATTTTTCATTAGCATGCCATAATTTACTGCACAATAAATAATGGGGCAAAAGTGCGCGAACAGTTTATTACAAACCCATTTGCTCATGATGGATTGTTCCACTGTGTTATACACAAGTTATAAACTTTGTCGAATTCAAAGCAATAAATATTATTTGGGAAGTGTATGGATATCGAGAATATTCATAGCTGATCCGATTTGAAAGCTGAATTTACTCTTTTTTGTTAGAAACAATTACTGGGGCAGAATTATTACCACTTTTATAGATATTTTAAACCATAGTAATATATTGATACCTGTATGTAAACCATATTTAAATTTAAAACCTAAAACTTACGTTTGAATTAATTGTTTGATTAAACGGAGTATTTAAATATGTACGATTCGAGCTTGAAATTCGACCTGAGTAAATAGAGGACTTTTAAAATTGTGGGTGCAAAAATTAAGGAATGCATACGGGAAAGGTTCCACTCCCAGCATACTCTTGAAAATAATTACACCCGGTTTTCAGCACCACGTCCAAACATGCGACGGAAGTTTCCAGTTATACGGTGATTTATGAAGGAGCGCATTTTGCTTTAAATGTTTATAATGCGAGTTTCATATTTAAACGGCCTTTATGAAGGTATATAATAAAGTTATAAGCATGAAATTGGCCGACATTGAGTTGTTTGGTTGCTACCACTTATAGCTTCTGTTTCGATTTATCACCACAAAATACCCCTACCAATATGACAATGAATATTGAATCTGGAAAATTATAGCCGTGAATCCTTGATTAATGAAAGGGTATAATTAATGAAGAATTGATAGAAAATCTAAATTTTATTTCCAAAGTAAAAATGCCCGTTCCAGTTTGAAAGTTTCTTTGTTGGAATATTAGAAAAAATCTGTTGGTATTCCATGACAGGGAGAGGACAAGTAAATTCCGAAGTTACATATAAAGTTCTGACAGTACTGGTTCCCTGGTGGAATAATGATCATAGGGATCAACCACCGTTTTTCTGCACCTCCATCATATTACACATGATTTATATATCTCCCGTGCGAAAGTAAACCAAGACCGGGTCAAAGAGAATTTACCGTGGGGGTAGAATAATGTTTGCAAGATTTCCTCTGGGTTCAAAGTTTCTGGATCCGTAGGTTCCATATTCCCAGGCTGGACTTTAGTATCACGTTTGATATGAGAAGCTGATAGCGCTTGTAAATGAGAACCAAGGTGTTGAGGTTGAAGCTGGTTTTTCTTGGTTTTTACGTAAGCGAAACCAACCAGCAGTTGCTATTACCTTAACCCATTGAAAACAGAACAAGTTGTGAATTCAATCTCGAGTGTTTCATTTAACTGTAGGTATTTATATTTTTTTGCTCATTTCTTGAGCAAAAAGTCAAGGACTTTTTAAATATCAAAAAGTATATTCTATTCTTGCATCAAGAGGAATCTTTCTTCTCTTTACATAAGCTTTGAATTTTGATTACGTGAGAACTTATAGTCGAAAAACCGATTTAAAAGAAATGGCACGCTTTGAGATATTTGTTGTCCAAATAAACCCTACAAATTTCATCAATTTACCTATAATTGTCTTCAAGTTATAGTGGCGACAAAAAAAAGGGGATCATCTATTGAGGAAATTATAATTAAACCATTTTTTAAATATTGAAGAATGTAACGACTACAAAGCTTCCTCTACGAGGAAGCAAAATGCATGGGTATTGTCGACAGGAAATCTGTGTCACGCAGAGATCCGATTCCCCATGCCAAAGAATGGAGATTACTTCCCCTTTTCTTATTCCTCGGATCCCGTTAAACTTGTCGAAGGTGATTTACGTAAAGTGAGAATTTACGAAACATCAACGGGAATGTGAAATAAAACCCCTAGGAAATAGAATCTGTTTAAGTATAAGAAGATTATATTGTTTAATATCTCATTAATTCTTCAACGCATGCAGGGTACAAAAAAGTAATTAATATTGCATTACACACAAAAAATAAATCTGTGCAACCACTTTAAAAGTTGCAGAATGTTTCAGCGTAGATATCGAGTTTAAAAAGTTTCCAGAGTGAGTCTTGAGAGGTGAAAACAGAGTTTAAAAAGCATGATTGGCAACGTCAGTTTAGTATCAATGGCACATTATATTGTGATGAAATATTAACGAAAGTAATATGATGTTAGAAAAGAGTCACACGCAATGTAACAAGGGAAATATTTTTACACAGCAGTAACGTGCCTGTCATACAAAAAAAACCAAGCACACAGAAGCTCAGTAACAGGTAAGAACACGAACAACACAAATTACTATGTATGATTTCTTAACCCTGTATCAGGACGAAAAATGGCACCCGGATATTTGTAACTTTTGCGAAGTAGATCCGTCGCATGTGCGTGACTTGATATGTGGGGCGTGTGTGTAAAAAGAGCATCATGAAATTCACCCTTGGCATTATCGCCAAGAGTGTAATATAATTTTCTTCTCCACAAATCACCCCGCCTACCATCGATCCGTTACTCTCCTCCTGCGGCTATATGGCCACCGGTTCGAGAATCAAGCAGGAAAAGGTTTAAGAAAATCCTACAGGGAGCTTAGTGCCAATCGAAAATGCTGACTGTGGGGCTTTTTGCAAATTGGGTAAAAGCTAGGAATCATCCTTGTTATTGATTGCTGTCTCAAGAGATATATTTTAATGTTTTGTCGACTTCCCTTTAATCAATTTTTCCTTTTTCAGTTTATTAAAATAATAAGTTCTTATTCTTTTTAAACTCTTTGTAATATTTTCAGAAAGCACCTCCTACAATTATAAAATGCTCAAAATAGTAAGTCACTTTAAGTGATTTTAAAGAATTCATGATATTTGAAAGAATTTTAAAGTATTTTCAGTTATTTTAAATATTTTTAAATGATTATAAATAATTTTAAGACTTCAAGCTGCTTCAAGTGTCCTCAGATGTTAATTTTAACATATTTAAATCTGTCAAATGGGGGGGGGGATTCTTTCTGTGGTTTAAAATCGATTTTGTGATCTTTTTGGTGTCTTTTCTATAAAGAGTGGTTTTATGGAACGCTGTGGAGTATTCCAGCACCCACTAATGTTTCGAGGTATTTAAAGAGAATATCTCACGTTTAAAAATCTGTTGTAAGTGATGGGATTGTGGGTATTTTCTATTGAGGGTGGTTTTTAAGGGTGCGTCTAAGAGTTCTTACCCCCACTATTATATTCAGGATCATCAAGGAAAATTTTCCTCATTTAAAAATCCGTCGAATGAGGGACTTTTCTTGGTGCTTTCTATAGGGGTGGTTTCTAGGGGTGATCCCGAGAGTTCTCGCCTCCACTATAGCTGATTTCTAGAAGTGAGAATTTTTTACGTATAATATGTCGAATGGGGATCTTTCTGTGGTTTAAAGTGAAGGAAACTCGATTTTATAACTAGGGTTGGTTTTTCATTCCCGTAATTAAAAAGTTTGGAATTTTTTGCATTTAATTCATTTATAGATCATCAAAACCTATTCCGCGGGAAAGCTCTTTACATAAAGAGCTGAAGAGAATGTATCCTGCGGGGATCTGGTCTACACCACAGGATGGGATAAAGACCCAGTTGGTGGATGTGGCCAGATTTAAGGTTCACATCCCAAATTTAGGGGACTGGGAGGAAGGCTTTGTTACAAAACGTGGCATCATCTGGTTCACGGACGCGTCAAAGACGGAGGAGGGCCTGGGAGCTGGAGTATATGGCCAAAAGGCTGCGGAAAGGTTTGTCCATAGGCTGGATGGTTTCAACACAGTCTTCCAGGCTGAAATTCTCGCTATCATGGAATTTTCGAGGGTTATGTCTCGAAGAAACACATGCGAAGTCCTGTGGATCTACACCGACAGTCAGGCGGCACTAAAAGCATTGAAAAGAGAAGATGTTTCGTCTAAGCTAGTGAAGGAAACTCGAGCAATTCTCCAAGGGATTGTATGGAATAACCAGCTTCATCTCACCTGGATACCGGGTCATGTCGGGTGAAAGGGCAATGAAGCGGTTGATAGGTTTGCGAAGGAGGGCACTGTGTTATGCGACCCCCAAGAGCAAGAAGTGGGCATGTCTTTTCAGGAGAGGATTAACCTTATTAAGGAATGGATCAAAAATAAAAAAAATGGAGAGTGGCCAAGGATCAGGATTGTAGTGGAAATCCTCATGGGACATAACAATCTAGAGAAACATAGGCACATCACGGGTAAATGTTCAACACCGGCATGTGAGAGGTGTGGGGCGGGTATAGGCGTCTCATCCACTTCCTATGTCATTGCGACGCACTAGCATACCACAGGAATGCTCTGCTTGAACAGGCGGATTTTTCACTGGATAGGACAAAGGAACTGAAGGTATTCTACCATGAAAATCTCGAGCCAATTGTAATTCTACTCTTACGAGTTAATCGTACTCGTACCTCAATAACATCATATAATGCACACCTTTCAATTGGGTATGTGTGCGATTATAGTTGAAAGTGTTTGTCCGGATTACGGTTGCAATTATTAGCTCCTGAATAATGATGGGTCGATATATGCTTCTAACCGCTGTGCATATTGCATCCTTCTTTTAACCTGATAATAGATCATCGAAATACAAATTTAATTGGAGCCACGTCTATCTGGGTGTGGACATCCACAACTCTAGAGAAAATTGATGCCTGAATCTAAACAACTATATTGTGTCTGTGGTGTAATTATGAGAATTCGAATTGTTGTGTTACATTTTTGTTATAAGAACCAATTTTTTGCTTGAAAAGTTTTGGAACTTGACAAGCTTTTCTCGTTGATTTTTAAATGGAAAATATCACAAAATATTTTCAATATTCATGATGGAAACCTTTGCAATGCGAGACAATTGAAACAAATGTTTTCAAAAATATGAAAAAGTAGTTCATTCTACGATTTAGGGCAACCAATTACTCCAGCAAAATAGTTTCTGCTTCAAGAATCAGGCTTTTTAAAAAATAAGCTTTATTGTATGGTAAATCGATCGCTCTTTGTAAAAAATATTTTCTTTTTACAATGTTCTTTCTCTTTTCGTATAATTAAGCTACATTTTTTACATTCTATAGAGATTAGTACAGTTTAAAAAATTTTTAGAATTCCAGTTTCTTAAAAAAAAGTCTTATATGTAAATATATTTTATATTTGACTTCAACTTTTTACTAAGCATACTCGGTCGCCCCTTCAGAATAAAGTAAACAAAATTGTGCGCTCGTATAAAAATAATAATATCAAAATCGATAACATTTTGCTAAACGTTGAAGTTTCAATGTCTTCCAATTGGTTCACGATTGCTTTTATGACTTGGGGGATCGCTTCTGCATGTTATTACGAGTTTCTCTATCTCTCTTCATGTTCAAATGGATGAAATTACACTCAATTTACATGTCAGAGCAAGATCATCTTTGACCTTTGCTTCGAATGGGTCAGATCAGAAATAGCTGGGCTCCAGCATGATTCGGTTACTACACTTTGGTTCATTAGGGTCGATTCACTATGACTTGCAATTATATTCGCAGTCACAGTTGAAATGCATGGATGTTCTACTAAGACGAAATGTTAACGAGAATTGAAAATGACTTAGAATTGTCTGAGTGGTTATCGTGGCTCAAAATTCTCAACGCAAACTGCGGCTGACCATATTAAAACCTAAACTACTTCATAAAGTTGAAATGTAGAACGTATGGAGACATTAAAAAATTACCGAAAACTTTCTTGGTTGTTCGAACTAAATTATTCTCACCTCTTTTTCCCATCGATTCACATAACAATAAATAAATTTATGTAAAAAAAATTAATTTAAATATGCATTTTAATCCCTGTAGTGAAACCATAAAATATTTGTTTCTCTTTACACAAATCATATTCACAGCAAATGTGTGCATAAAATGAAAATCTGATTAAATATGGAAAACTACTGTAAAAGATTAATTTCGAATGAAATGCGTAAACGTGGAATTAAGCTCTGAGGTTAACGAGAAGGGCTCTGGGAACTCGTAACGCACACTGCTTCCGACTGAATTAAAACCGAAACTACTTCACCAAGTAGAAATGCAGAGCCAAATGCAATGTGTAAGCGAAAAGTATTTAAGTGTTTTTTCCCTCCATTCGAGTTGTAATACTATTTAAATCGTTTGTTCTTTAATTTCACATTAAAGTCGAACGTTCTTCAGAAAATTAATATTCAACTAACTAAGACGGCATAGTTTCTGGAGAATAAAACATTGCGCACTTTCTTTTCACTGAATGCCATGGCAACGACGTAAAGCTTTATGCTCTCTAAAGAACGCACATTACTAAAGCCATAAAAATGTGAGCGGAGATGGTTTATGATTGGAACACTTTTAAAGGAAAATTTCTTTTAGTTTACAATTCCCGCTACCTTTAAATCATATTAAAAGTTTAGTATTCAAACTAAAAATCACATAAAAGAATTCGAGTTGCAAATATCCGTAAATAGTTTATCTTTAATTACAGTAATACTTTCCCAATAAAAGTTTTTCACAACCATTAATAATTCGTATAGTAAGTAGCCTCAGAAATATTTCATATTATTTTTTATTACATGTAAATGACGTTACTTTATCTAAGTGTAACGAAAGTAGATTTTACCAATCTAAACACAATGAATTATTGATTAATAAGACAAATGGGAATGGGGATTCGATGGCAAAAAGTCTCAGCATGCGATTACTTTGGGAGACTCTAACGAATGAGTATCTTTCACAAGATCTTAATCGGCCTTTTTTCTAACGAGGGATTTCACCGCGAATCTTTCTTTTAACAAGGGATTTATTCACCAGTGAACAATACAGTCCAAGTTCATAGCTTATCGATACCGATAGGTTTTTTCTAACAAACTCGTTGAGAAAGTTGAAGAAAAGTGAGTAACGGAAAAACGATCCCAGGGTGGTATGGGAAAATCCCTAACTTTTTTCGGTGACTGAAAGTTCTTTCCGGTAAGGATGGTACTAAACCGGCTGGTATAAACCAAGTTTACTGCAATAAAGTTTCTTTCTAACCATCGAAAGTCCAGAAGCATAGTGCGATAGCTAGTCCGATTCCATGGAGGGAAAGAAAATACAGTATCATGAAAAAAAAATTAAACCGACAACCAATAGGTATAATATACATGACTCTGAGGCGAGAAAGAGCGAAATTACAAATTCGAGAAAGTAAATGAATACATTTAATAACCCGAGATATTTAATTCGATTCTTATTCTGCTTCTTTTTATTTCGAGACAGGAAGTCATGAATAGGCAAGAGAAAATTGAAACTTAAATAAAAATTTTATTTTGGTAAAATTAATTGGATAATTAACTTTAAATTAATGAAGTTGCAATACTATATATGTAAATCTTGAAGAATTTCTTACAAAATAAATGAAAGCGAATATAAAGGTTTAAGTAAATTTCTCACTGCAGTAGTGACTCCTGTAAAGTATTTTCATCTTGCTATTTCCAGAAGCATCAAGTTTAACAAATTAATGCACTTGCTTTCAAAGGAGGAGGAGAAGTTTCTGTATTGCATACCGTAAAATACTCACTCTCAAGCAACTCACTATGTCTTGACAGTTTTACCGATACAGTTTATTCGATCAATCAAAGTGAGTGATCCTCTTCGAACGAATTCGTTTGGGAGTGAGCATCTATCGTTCTCACGACTTTAACACTTTCTTAACCCATTTAAAAATTCCTTTTGTTTCCAACTTGATAAATTGAATAGATTAATCTAGTTAAAAGTTTTTCTCTACACATTTCTGACTAATTATTACAACAAAAAGACATTGGAAATATTGTCGAAAACCTGATTTGTTGTTTGTAAATTGCGCAAATTGAATGACTGCCGAATTCGCCAATTATCTTCAAATTATTATTACAACTGTTAATCACGCACGGATCATACAGTTGCTGTGTTATTAAAAAAATGAAATAATGTTGTGAATTCTAGCTACTTCCTTACTTATAATACCGATCTTTATCATTATTTTCGCGAACCTAAAAAAAATATAAACGCAGCGGTTTACTAAAGAGCCAATTACCAACTGGGCCCACGTGATAGATCCAATTTTCTCCTAATACCTGAGTCTCAATTTTCTTGGTAATATCCTGTGGTAAAAATGGAGTAAAATACCATCGCCAACTCGTCTACTGCCTCTATTATCCTTGCAGATTTTTACTGCGTATAGCAACCCTTTAGTGGAGTCCTACAATATCTACAATACCTATAGTACCCAGAGGACTGCAAGCAGCTTATACTTTTAACACAACACCCAAGGCAAACGTATGAAATTATTATTCTTCGACCATCGTTTTAATTCCAAGGTTGTGCGCGTTCTATGTTCACGCTTTTCTGTTGGAGGATCCATTTCTATGGAAGCTCGTTCAGTATAGCCGCCGGGCAGACAGGGCAGCTTTCTTTTTTTATTGCTTACACTGCGTTTTATGCACAGCTATACAAATTTAACTATCAACCATTCTTCCTTTATCGACGCGTCACCGCAGATAAATCGACTCTGCGGTAAAGGGGCGTAGAAATGGGCTTTGTGTAACGCGACGAAAATACCATTCACGAAGCGCCGATTGAGAAACGAAATAATCAAGGCGAGGCTAAAGTGAAAGCTTCAGATCTACATAGATTGAGTAAAATTTAAATTTCCCTCAAGTTTCAAGAAAATTTGATCTCACGGGAATACGAGGCGCAATTCCTGTTCAAGGTATTTAAATTGTATGACAGACTTTTTATTAAGTTTTAGCTCATTGCAAAATCAAAAGCAACAAGCATGTGGTGAATGAAAAAGAAATTTAATTTTCAATTTGAATTTTTTCAGTTAAACCGGTAACTTTTGGAAAAGTGGCAACAAGTTCTAGACTTTAAACAAATTATTTATATATGGTATATATACTTTTAGCAGTGCTATAAAAGATCGAAATCGTTTATCCTTCATTTAGTATTTGTAGTAATTCCAATAGGTAACATATTTTCTCCATATGTATATGATACGGCTGTAATTTTTATGTACAAGCCAATCATCAATATGGTCTTGATCACCTTCTTTATGATTGAGATAACCGTAAACTAGCATCGCTTACGCTCAGAGAAAATAGTAATGGATCAATGAAATTTAAAAAAATATATAAAAAATGAAAATCTGAAAATATATTTCAACTGCTCAAAGTGTAAAAAAAAGGAATTTTTACATTATAAAAATAGAAAAAAGATGAGTAATATATCGTAAATAGTTTCGAAAAAATGATTCAGATCATGAATAAGAATATTTTAATATTCACACTATTCATGTTAAACGAGATACGAGTCCTATTATATATATTTAAAAATGAAACCGTAAAATAAGAAGTCATTATTATTCATTATTATGTCTACATCTAAACTCATTAAAAATGATAAATTTACAATTTTCTATTTTTCTCTCTTTTGAAACCGGAACTAATAAAGTTTCGTGAAACGAAAGGTGGAGTTAGGAGTGGAATGTCGATAGTACGAGATGCGGGACAAAGTTTTAGAAGGAAAGGACGTTGAAGGATAAAATGTTAGTTCCGATGGAGAATTTTCTCTACGAAAGCATGGTATGTCCGGCAAACGTAAAACACCACGAGGTTTTACCGAGCTTTCTTACATCTGGAACATATCGATTTTACTTTCTTCAATGAAGAAAAAAAACGATGTCTCTACTAAACTCTAACAGAAAAAGAATTTCAACAATTCTTTTCAATTTTTAAACAAAAAAATTTTTCTGTCATTGGACGATTGATCTCCAATTCAGTGAAGGAAATTGTTGAAAAGTTTCAGCGAGAAAAATTCTTTTAGGGTAGATTCCATATTCTATTCCTCGCAACCTATCTCTGCTAAACTAAAGCTTTTCAATAAAAAATGTCACTACTAAGCATTTATTTTCTATAGCTCAAATGTCAAATTTCATTTCTAGCTGAAAAACCACTTGAAGTGGAATTTCCCGGAGAACAACTAAGTGATCTGTCGATTCGAAACGTCATGTCATGTCATACAGTTTTTATGGATTTTTAAAGGGTTTCAAAAGGTTTCTAGAAATAAAAAATTTTTTTATTTTAACAATCTTTGAAGAAATTCAAAGGTTTGCAACATCAATGTATGCAAGATTTTTGAGACATCACGTTACACCACTTTTTTAAGTATGAATATTGTATATATCTATGGTATATATATATAGAAAATGAATTTTATCGATAAGTTTAATCATTAGCTCTATATTTCTCAAGAGTATAAAAAACCGATATTCTTGACAATTTACACAAGCATCAGGATGCATTGCTATCGACACTTTTCCAATATTATTCAAAACTTAGCAAACATCCTACATTTTAATTATCCTATATGTTGGAGATGAACGCTTAAAAATAAAGCGTCGCAGATTGAATATCGATTTTCACCTACAACGTTCTGAGAGATGTGGAGGTGAGAACGATTTTTTGATGGAAGGTTTAAAAGAGAAAAATTACTACCCGTGTTATAAATTCTGTTCGTTGATCTGCGCGTCAGATATTCTGCAAGAAAAGTAATGCTAATTTAATGCAAGTCGAACGTCTTGTTGAATTTTAAGATCTCTCACGCCAAGTTCTTTTGTATGCTTTAGAAGTTACATTTTTACATTTTAAATATCGGATGTTTTTGTCCATAAAGTCCTCTAAACATGTTTCTATGGAAATGATTTCTATCTTAGTGATGATATAAATAGTTTTCTTTCAATGAGTGTTTCATTGCAATGACTTTAAATTGCCTTCATTTTAAATTCAGATGTAAATTTTTGTACATCTCTTATGACATTCGAGATGTGCATCGATGCAGAAATCGACCCTGTTTTGCATCTTCCACGGTAGAATCTCGTTTCCAAGTATTGTCCCGCATCATCGTGGGTGTCATTATCGATCAGCATCTTCAACGGGAACAGCCAGTAGGATTTCAACATCGCAAATTGGAACTTCTCATGTCCCGGGACAGACGTTTGGCCTCACAAATATGGAAATATAAGGAATATACAAGTCAGGAAAAACTCCCAAGAAAAACGATACCAACTATCTTTGAGATTTGAGATAACGATGAGTTTCACTCAGCATCGTTTTTCGTAATACGATTTTTGTCGACAATTCTGCCAATTCCATGTCACCCCAATTCACGCAAAAAGTACTTACAAAGTAAAAAAGAAGCAGCTAGAATATATTTTCCTATATCTTCCCATAAGTAACACCCTTTACTTTCTTTATTTTTTTCCTCGATTATTTCATACTTGATAATTAATAAATACTCTAACATTCTTTAATGTAAGATGTAATTCTTTAATGTAATGGAGACTATAATAATGAACAATTATTTATGATTCCAGAGAGCGAGAAAAGAGAAATTAAAGAAAATTCTAGAACCACTTTTGATTGTTCAAGAAAAATTCTACTCCCGCCGCCAATCTCGTCGATTCACTTCAATGTTATTTTGAACTTTAAATTCCACTTAGATCAATTAAGAGAAAGTTGTGAGTTACTTCCCACTAGTTGTATATAGATGGATAGAACCAATTTTAGCAACTTCTCTCTTTGGTTAGTACTCACAGTTACCTTCGAAAGCTGGTTCCAATATCGACACCTAACAAGTTACTTATTACTAACTGATTCTATAGAGACAACTACCTCTTAAAGATTCTTTAAATGAGAGAGTATAGCCTTCAACAACTTCAAGAAAATATTATCAAAAGCATATTACTTTTGGGCATATAAGAAAATATTTGGATTATTTTATTTATCAATTTCATTTGGAAGAGAAGAATTTTATTTTATATACTAATCGGCAAAAATAATATAAACCGCAGAGGTTGTAATTGGTGCCTACAGTTGCACACTCTGAAAATGAGCCATTTCATTTTGCATTTAAATATTTTTACATTATTTTATAATTCAGAACTGGTAATTACTAGAAAATAAGACAGTGCTGTTTTACCACGTTTCAGATTCAATTAACCCAAGTGAGAGAGTAGAAGGAAGTGAACGTTTAACTGAAAGACCCCGAGGGCACTTTCACAACCCCACTTTCATTCCACGACTAAAACGATCGACCCCTCGCTTAATTATGCGTTTAGTTCAACTTTACACCTGTTTTAACTCATTTCTTTTAATTTTACATCTTAAGAACTCGATAATCACCTAGATTTTGGTACAACATTTTTTTTATATGCTGTTGCCTCGAAATCATTTCCACGGTGAAAAAATGCAGTTTATGCATAGATTATAAGCCTTCATTATCATAACAACCCTTGATTGAATAAATGTATTATTAGTTATAAAATTCCATTTTCTGTATGAATTAATATTAATACTTTACCGCAGGTGTCATGTAGAGTATTAAACAACATCAAAGTTTACTAACCTGAAACAGAAAAAAGAAGTACCATATTAGAAGCGATTCAGGTATTTGAAACAAGATCTATTTAATAATGTTGAAAACTAATATGATATTACAGCTAGGAACCAATTTATTTTTGAGTGATGTTTTTGAAAATATCAAGAGACATGCCGGGTTCGCAATCTTGAAGATTAAAGCATGGAGCTTCAACATATCGGATAAGCGTAGAGACAATGGCTAGATCCCACGAGATTTGCGGTTGAGGACTTGACTGAAACTTGTGTTACAGAAATACGACTTCACAGGGAAACAGCCAAGCAATTATCTTCAGACACTGAGGCGTATACAGACTTACGAAATAGTTATCCTTCCTGGTTCATAGTTAGTGAATTGAAATTAATTTATACCTGTGCTATTTAATCAGCTGATTGATACACATGTCACTAATGAGGAAACTTTAGTTCCAATACCAATTGATTTCACTTTGAACAAATGCCCACTAATTTTTTCGTAATGGTTAGTGAAATCTTGTTGACAGAATAGATACATTGCATTGAAAATAGGAGCAATTATTGCAACACAAATATGCAGCAGTGAAAACAAGAATAACGCTGTGCCATTGGCATTTTAGAAGTCTCGCTCGGATCCTTGTGTAATTGCCGACATTTCCCACGAATGGAATATACCTAGAGTAAACGATAGAATAAACGACATTTCTGAATTCAGTACCCGAAAACTACCGACAGCTGAAAGTTGCTTAAATTTCGCACGAAATTCATTGTAAAATGTTTCAAGGATTAATTTCAAAAACGAAGTTAAAGGAATAAGAAGAGTTGTACTTTAAAATTAGTCAAACGAGTTTCTATTATATAGGGGTTTTCAATTACATCGGGTTTACTTTTCAACTTCAACCAAGTACAATACTTCGCTATAGAACGTTCAAATGACGCACCACCGCTAATTCGAAACTTCCGTACTATGAATATAATTAATCAATCATTTTCTGTATTGCAAGATTTATGCAAATAATTTTATATAATTATTAATCAAATCAATTAATTGTTAAACTGATGCTGTATGCATTATACATCATAATTGATACAAAAAGAGGAACTAATAAAGTTGTTAAAAATATCGATTTTCTTCTCATGGATTGATTTTATTAATAATTATACATATACACGCTACTTTTCAGAGTTTCAAGAAACTTTAATAAAAGAGTGTTATAGTGGAAGGAAAAACCACTTTCTGAAGGATTAACCACATCTCTCTTTGCGGAAAGCTTAGGAAAGTATAGGCTATTGTACCTTCCGCAAAATGAGATTTATGTTCGATAGACCGAATTATTTCTTTCCGTGCAGTTGATTGCAGTTCGGTTGCTCACTGCTTTAATCACCACCCATTTCTATCGGTAGTCAAAATGAGTATAACGTTTCAAATCAAAGAACGATTTTCGGATAATATCAATATTTTAGGTGTTAAAAATGTGCTTCTATAGTACTCTCTCCTTAAATTTTCTATCTGGTCCTGTTAGCATAATCATTTTTCATCGCCCTTTCCCGCCATCTCTGCGACTCTGCGAGGGGTAGCTCGGAATCTTAACACGATCCTGTTAGTTTGGTTTAACTTTGGGGTGAATCCTTAACTAGCATAATCCGCGCCATGGCAGAAAAATACTGGCCAATTACTGTGAGAAATATGTCGTATTTCCATCCTTCAGAAAAAAAGTCGCAAAAAAGAAGATAAAAATGAAACGCGAACACGTTCTGTTTGCTCGGGCAAGACAAACACGGTGGACCAACGGAGATCTGACAGGTGTAATATTTGAACATTATCCTCCCATTTCTGCCTCGACATGAAAGTTTTCTGTGCTTCCCTAATTGGGCAAAATGTAATGATGGAAATTTTACATAACATAATGAATGGTTGGAGTCATTTTATAAAATAAAATAATTCATTTTATTCTGACATCGAAAGATATTGATCTGGATTGAATGTTAGGTAACAATATTTAATACTCGATTGGCCGATTCCCCATAAGTTTACTCAATACAAGTTTATTTACTATAAAGAAAAGATATATTTTTGCTCGTAACATTACTCATATTGTGAATCTGGTTCGGATTTGGTGAATATGTGAAATGTGCAATGTGCAATGCAATCATTTTTAGCCATATGGAATGAAATGCAGTGCCTTTTCATTCTGCGAGAATTCGTCCTACTCTTCCCGTAATATCCCCGAACAAACTCGTACAATGGTTCTCTATCTCACTCGTCTCATTCCTCGCCCAGCGAGCGGTCCTCCACCGGATTTTCCCTGCTGAGAATATTGGTGAAATGTGCGATACGGTTTATACACTCACTTGTTCCTATCTATTTTCGTATGATTAAAAAAATACCATTTTCTACACAAGTTCAAAGTACTAGAGACCATTCATTTTGGGGGCTTAAGTTAATGATAGAAGATATTCCGATATTTCCTATTCTAGAATACAGAATATGAGGATATCCTGTCTAAAAATAGTGGTTCGCGCTTATTTCTACAGTCGAAATTAAATGAATGAATTACGTAAATATTCCATCAATTACCTTACAAAAATCAATAAAGGTCTAGAAAAACGAGGTGATGAGCGAGACGGTATCAGCAGAAAGATCATATGTTCGACTGATTCTTACCTTATAGACATAATTTCGCGCTACGCTCTCGCATTCAGAGCATTATCGTAAAGTGAAGTTGATCGACATAGCTATAAGACTCTAAAGACATCAAAGGAACGTGTTGGACAAATCGTGCTTGAATATTTGGACATGCGACGCAGCTGTGTGCAAAGTGGGTGTCGCGCGAGCTCACAATCGATCAAAAGCAACAACGTGTGTTGATGATTCGGAGCAATGTTTAGCGATATTTAACTGTAATAAAGACGAATTTTTCAGACGATATGTGACAATGGATGAAACAGCTCCATCACTATACTACAGAGTTCAATCGTAAGTCAGCCGAGTAGACTGCACGCAATGAACCGAATCCAATGCGTGAAAAGACGCAAAAGTCGGCTGGCAAGGTTATGGCATCAGTATTCTGGAATGCACATGGTATAATATTCATCGATTACCTCGAAAAGGGCCAGACCATCAACAGCGATTATTATATAGTGTATTGGAAGAAGAAAAAAGTGCTGTTTCATTAAGACAATGCACCGTGTCATAAAAGAATGCTCGCTGAAAAAAAATGCAACACCAGTGAAGAGATAATCGCCGAAAGTAAGGCCTATTTTGAGGCTAAAGAGAAGTGTACTATAAAAATGATATCTGAATATTGTATGGCCGCTATAATCGTTGTATCGCTCTCGAAGGTAACTATATTGAATAATAAAATCGATTTTAACCAAAAACTTTTCAGCCGAACTGTTATAATGGTACACTCGGACAATAGATCTACATACAGAGCTCATGGCGCCTCTTTTTTTATGTGCCTCACTTCCCCTTATCTAAATTTGCAACCGACGCAGTTTCTAATAAAGTCCTCAAAAAGGGTAGCCTTACGGAGGGGACCGAGTGTCCATTGAGAAAAGTGAGAAAGATAAAGTAAATCTTTATCCTAAAGTCGAAGTTATAAGTTTGATATTCTGGTTGGTGATAGTTATAGAGCCGATGGGGTCTATATTCGACAATCATCTCTGCATATTGCATATCGTATAGCTCTCTGTATATTAATTAATTAATGGAAAACGAACACTGTCAAAGCAAGCAGAAAGGATAAGTGATCGAACACCAAAGTGAAATCGATCAGTTACGTAAAACCGAAAATAATTCAGATATAGTTCATAAATCATTCTTCATTTCATTAATGTAGGGTGTCAATCAGAAAGTTATATTAATATCTAATTGCAGGAAATGGCAGTATCCACTAAAATATTATAGAGTCGACTAATTTTACCTTTTTGAAATAGACGCTTATATTTTTCGAAGTTAAAAAATGTTTCAATATGAAAATAATAGTTGAAATTAAACCAATGTGTCTCAATTTAAAGGAATAAATCGTACGGAATTAGCCCTCGTGTCAAAAATCATTTACAAAGTTACACTGTTAGACAATGGATTAAGAGCACACATAGAGTCTGCAAGTGTTGGCGAACTAAGGAGGATGCGTTATTCGCGTAATGTCGGAAACCATTTGCATCACCTACCTAATTACAACTACCATCTCACCCCAGAACACCATTAGTTTACATTAAGTCTTTAAGTAATAGCTAAAATGCATGCAACGCTTGTTACTTATAGATTAAAAGTGTATTAGCGAAATGCTCTTTCCATCTGCGTTACCCTCGTCGTACTTCTTTCACCCCTTTTTCTCAATCAGGTTTGACTCATGTATTTCGCGTACAAATAATGATAATAATATACGAGATTTCCCTAATTGCACTTTCTACGTTCTGAAAAATTTTTTTTAAAGACTTATTTCAAGCTATAAATTGAAAAAATTTTAAATAAAAAAGTTTATAAGTTCAAAGCGCAAAAAAATGTACAACCTTACCATATAATAGGGGTTTACACGAAGAAAATTTAAGTGGTAATCGCTACGAAAATTGTGGTGAAATTTGGATATAGTGGTGTTTCGGTAAATTTTCACGTGCAGCACTGAAAAAGGAATTACACGAAGATATAACGAGGTGCGAAGGGATTTATAACAAATGATAAGTATATTTTCCTAAAAGCACAGGAGAAAGTATTTTTCATGGACTCCACTAAACCTCTACCAAACCTCTCGGTACAGAGTAGAGTCCTAAAAACACAAGAAGTTTTACGCTCGTGGACTTGAGAATTTACCGAATAGTGAGGTAAATCCTTCGATCGTCTTGTAAAAATTTCATATCAAGAATAAAAAAATAATCTCGTTATTAATGTATGTTTGTAGAAGTTCTACAAATAAATCAAAACCCAAAAACTAATATAATTCACACTCCTACAATTTTAATGAAAGTATAACTTACAAAGCTCAACTATAGTATAGCATATACTCGTATATTGTACATAAATAAACCTATTTCTATGGTAACACACATATAAAACTATGTCGCTATAACTGATGAATCGCACGCACGACATTGGGAGTATAGATTTGAATCATCCTTATTATACTAACCAATAGAATGTGTCATCACTTGTGAGAAAGAGAAATAGGGGCAGATGAAAATATCTTCGTGTCAGAGACTTAGGCATTTTTTTTTACCAAACATTTTTGTACAATCTATGAAGCCAATCAATAAAGATAAAATCAAAATAAATTTTATAAAGAAAATTTGTAAAACACTTTCTCTATTTTGAAATTTTTAATTATCTTGAAAGAAATTTTATTATGTTGATAGTATTTTCTG
Organism: Synergus laeviventris; assembly: GCA_032275145.1. Taxonomy (NCBI): domain Eukaryota; kingdom Metazoa; phylum Arthropoda; class Insecta; order Hymenoptera; family Cynipidae; genus Synergus; species Synergus laeviventris. The sequence goes on along the minus strand of JAUESI010000015.1, from coordinate 4,118,096 downwards.
TCGAATACTTCCTCATTTATCACCTTAATTATTACCTTTCACCTATTACATTGTACGACTTGAAAAATTACAGTAGTACTTTGTATATTTACATTCTCATTAGAGAATGTATTAGATTTGTGTAAAATTTGACCCCCCCCCCGTTTTTGTCAAATGTCCAAGTTTTGTGACCCCCTGAATCCGAAATAAATGTTCTTACCAATGTGTCGTTAGCTAGACATTTTGGATAAAAATTCAAAAAGTTGGAGCATTTTGAAAATTGTTGACATCAATTTTTTTTAAAGTATAAATTCTATGAATGTATATTCATAGTATCTAATGAACTCAGAAATTCAAACAATTTATCCTTATGGATTTTTTCGATAAAAAAAATAGTCAGACTTATAACATTTCGAAGATTCATAAAAACGAAAGAAAGATTAAAATTTAAAGTTAAACAACACACGATATGAAAAAAAAGTGCAGAGTTGAAAAATGTTATATTTTCAAAAAAACGATTAACTTTCAAAAGACGTAGAAATTTTCCTTTCGCTATTTTTTGATTAAATAAATATTTTTCTTTTTAATCGTGAAAAATACTGTTAAAATGAAAATTTCTAAAGAAACCTTACTTCTTAATAACAGTGTGTGTTTAAAAGAAAAAATTTTCAGCTTGTCTGAAATAAATTTAAAAGTTTAATTCATTTTTGATTTCAAATGAACAGAGCCGAGCACGAGTGCCTTTTAACACACATTACATAATATTACTCCAAAAAACTATTAAATAATACCGACACTAGATGAAATTATACCGAAACGTCACTATATCTAAATTTGACCACAACTTTCGATAATAATTACCGAAGAAATATTCTCCGTGTAGGATTTAGGAAATAATTAATAATATTGAAATGTATACGTTTATGCGAGATGATTAATAATTATCTTAGATAATAGATACTGTTTCATACACAAATTTCAGAGTAATTGCATGCATGATGAGATAATGTAAATCTATCTGGAGGAAATTGGCTTTTGAATAGAGTACTCAGTGCTGTCACGATTTTCCGCATTATTGGTACGCAAGCGAACGAAGGACAGTGTCTGGCGTTAGTCCTATCTACAAACTAATTGTAGCTGACAAGTGACCGACGGATGCACGACGGTGGCTTCGTGGTGACGTGGTCCAGAGCGTGTCAGAATCCTCTGGAGCGCAGTACCGAGTCAGGGGTGGTTCCCGTTCTGGGTAGAAATGAATAATGCAACGCGCATCGCATCGCATCAACCGAACCGCTGCATGCTGCAAATCTCATCCTTCGAGCGATACACCACTCCTACCCTCAGGGACTCTGAACTCATAATGTTTCGATTGGCTATACTCATCTGCCTTTCTATACCTATTTTACTCCATACAGCTACTTCGATTTTTTAAATCAATCAAGTTTTTCCACACTGCGAATATTGTTTATGTTTTATAAGGGAGCATGACATCCAGAAAACTCTCTAAAAACAAGGGAAATGTAGGCAATAGTTTTGTTAAGAAATATTTGAGAATGCTAAATGCACAAGAGAAATATCAATTACGCATGTCAACATTTGCGATGTTCATTTGCGGGAGGTAACAATTCTCTAGAGAATTTCCAGAAACCGACATATCAGACATCTGATGTACTCCGGTGCCATAGGAGAGCTGCTTGCTCCCAAAGCAGAAGCCGCAGCAGAAGGTAACAACTCTCTAGGACCTGTCGGATCATGGCACAAGTATGTGACCCAAAATTGATTTGCCACCACTGTAGCACATAAAATTGAAGACAAATTTTTGTGCTTTATGTTGGAAGAGGATTAGATGGTACTAACTTATACGAGTATGGTGACATCAGCAATCGACATTGGAAACGTTTTCAGGAAATTTTAGAGACAGTGTACACATAAATATGCATGGTTTCCAAAAGCATAATATGCGACATGTGGCCATCGATTCAAATTAATGTCACTTAAATACTCGAATGAGCGACATATTTTATTTACATAAGTCTAAAACGAGGCTCTAATTGCTATTTTTTTTATCGTACAACTGTCAACGAAACACAAGTCTAATAGAAATACCAATTTACCAAACATGGACAGCAACTTCAAATCCCTCAACCGAAATTTCTATTCAAGCGCGAATTAATTCATATTAATTAAAATATATTGTCAATAGAAAATAATGTACACAATGTGAAATATATTGAATTAATTTTGTGAAGAAAAAAATCTCGTAACCTCATTCGACGTGGTGTCTCTCTCTATATATTCTTGCATATATGGACGAGAATTCATTGAATTCCACTACTGTATTGAAGATAAATTCTCTAAATCTAGATAATTAAACTACATATGCAAAGCGCATCACCCAATATTCAATGGAATTAATTATAATTCGCTAGAGTAAGAAAAATAAATACATTACCCGATTGGATTTTAATATGCAACAATTATCGCAAAGTAACAAACAGTAATAGTAAATATAACGTTGTTACATTTTACTTTCCAACTCTAATAATATGTTAAAGGGCTTTTTTTTTAAAGAATATTTTGTAGAAGCTCTCTAGGATTTAGGCTGAAAAGTAGAGTTAAAGGAAGTTTCACGACACGAACTCGACTGCATCATGTTCTTTATTCACACTGTCTGTCTGACTTTCCTCGTACTTTTCATTTCCCAGTTGCCGTTTCTCTCTTTCTTCCCTCTGTCTTAGAGGCGACACGGGCGTGAAAGATTCTCTCCACGTGAGAAGTCGTCTTGTTTACCTCTTGAAAATTTCATGAAAGGGGAGAACATGTTTGGTACTTACACGATTCGGTTAAATATTACATTCGTGTGCGAACGACTGTATCACAAAACGTAAAATGGGCCTTGGGGAAAAAGGTTTGGTCGCATTTTGTGCAGCCTACCATGTAGGAGGCATGAAAAATAGCGTCCTCTCTTTCCCAGTTTTGTTGAAAGAAGAACAGCATTTTTCATTCAGCGCAAATGTTAAACTCCAAAGTTTTTTTTAATGCTCAAATAAAAACCTCCAGTTCTTTTCATAGCTCATTTCATTGAAATTTGATGACTTCTTTTTTATTTCATGAGTAAAAGAAAGACTTAGATTTAAAGAGATATATATACGAATTTAAATTCTTTTAAATTCTATTCACCAGCAACATAAAAGCTGAATACTTTTCTTGAATGTTAAGTTGCAATACTTTATATATTTACGTTAAACTGCCTACCCCAGATGAAATCAGAAAAAAAAAATTGCGAATGCATTTAGCATCTGGGTGAACTTATAAGGAGTGCAAGTAACCGAATATTTACCGGAGCAAGAAATTAGTGTCAAGATGCAGGACCTGGAAGAAGAGTCTCAAGTGTTTTAGAAATAGAATGTGGAAAGAGGAAAGACGAAAGAGGAAAGGATCTTATGGTGGTAGCTAGGAGACTGTGCTCTTGTACTTGGCGAGGCTGGTGATAAAACACAATAAGAGAAGAAAATAGGGTTCTTAGTGCCACATCAGTCCTTGACAAAGAGTTGAAATCTTACACTTTAATGCTTCCTTGCTTCAAATTTACAGAATGTAGCATATTATAAAAAAATTAAGATATTTAATTACTCTCCTGAAAAATCAGAAAAAATTCTCTGTCAACATTTTTGCACATTTTTCCGGTACAATGTCTCATATTCATTTTTATGAAAACAAGATTTAATACACATTTCTCTTTATACTTCAGTTGTAGTATTCAACGTGGCGTAGCTTTACGAACAACGAGCAACTGTCACGAATTAAATATTCAGTGACAGCAGCAATCCACATTGGAGACCTTTTCAGAACATTTTAGAGACATTGTGAGCATAAATACGCATATAGATTCGAAAAGTAACACTTTTCACTGATTAAATAAAATGAAACATAGTTTCTGTAACAAAATAAATTCTTTTTCGAAAAAACACCAAAATCATTGAAATTTGAAATGAATAATATTCAAAACGGAATTGAAAATGAAAAATTTTAATGAGTGGATCACAGAGAGGAAAGAGAAATAATAAAATCTGATTTTTCGTCGGTATTCAATAATTCTTTTCACATAAAGAATGGTAAATGATTTATTCATGAAATCCTCAGGGATAATTGTAGAAAATCAAATATGATTGGAATCCCCGCTCCAGTCCAATCATGATCCCATTGTCATCGAACTGTTACTTTGTCTGATAAGTTCGTCGAGTTTCTTGAATTCCTTAAGGACGAACACGGGGTCTTTAAATTGATGCCGGAGCTGCGATTCAAGACGCGAAGGAACCACACCCTATCTGAAGTAAATTGTCACAGAAACTAATTTAAGGGAGCTGGAATTAAACAGAGGCCGCAGGGAAAATCAGACATTACGTGAATTCCTCTCGATTGACTTGAGAAAAGTCTTGAGAAACTAAAGTCTATGGGACAGTACTAAGTACCCAGTGTTTTAGGAACATCGTACTGCTCTTGCAAAAGTAGAAAGGAGAAAAGTAGAAAACTTATCTCATACTTACACGAGGATTCTGCTCTTTTTACGCTGAACTTGTATTTTATGATAACGAACACTAAGCTGGGATTCCAACCACAAAAGTAACATTCTTTACCTTTATGAATTGGACAATTATTTTCGTTATTATTAAAACAAAATTTCAGAATTACAGCAACTTATATATAAAGCTTTTTATGTCGGATATTAGCGCTGTTGCAACTTTAATCAAATTCTTTGGAAGAGTTCGTAATTCCTTGGAACTATCCCATGAAGCGAAGTTTTTTTTATATTTCTTGCCGCGAACAGCAGGGTTGAAATTGCATACCCGCGTGCTCTGTATTACTCGACACATGGTTCGAATAATTCAGATATATGCATAAGGTATGAATCCGTAATTTAATTTTTTCTAAGGATCCATATTTAAATTTGGCATTTCATTCAAAGAGTTATAATGTGTTATTGTTCTCGTGCTTCATTATTCAATTATGAAATACAATTGTTCACCTGTATGTAGGTAATATATAAATTTAGTAGTCATTTCTGGCAGCCTCAAATTTTAGGAATGACCAATATGCCATTGTGCAATTTTTATATAAATCATTAAATACTTTTTCAAAATTCAACTTTTGAAAGTAGATTTTAGGTTGCAAATTTCTTTGGCATTGATTAAAAGAATGTTTAAAATTTTCTAACTTTCCTATAGCACTATATCTAGTTTCTGCTCAATTTTAGTTTAATTGGATTTATGTCAGACACTTCTAGTTTGAAAACTTCACGATTATTATCGCCTCTTGGCGTTTCTCATGCATTTTGTTATTTTCTAGTTATTGAACGTCAGAAAAAAATGAGCATGAAGCATGATTCGATAAAAAGTTTTGTTTCATCAACAACTCTGATTAAAGGTGACGAATATTATTATGATTCAAGTTTTTAACGTTACGAAAACGTCAAACAATTGGAACAAAATTAAAATTAGAATAAATTTCTACCTCTGATAAATTGTATAAATTGCATTCTGCATCAAAGAGAATGACGACCAGCAAAGCGAAAAAAGATTTTTCAGTTGAAAACAATTCATGAATTCGCATTTGCACCGCGAACAAGCAGTCAACGATCATGTTTCCGCGTGAGTAAACCCACAGAATAGATACCCATTGAAAGATACAGCATAAATAAATGAATAGTCGAATTCCCGAGATAGCAAATTCGTATATTTGATTGACATCAAAACACATATATCAGAAATAAACTTTAGAATTAATTCTCATTAAAAATATCAAAAATTCTGGATAAATATAGTGCTGTTAACACTTTGCTCAGGACTGTTTTTTCATTAATAACAATTCGTAAAAATAAATTCTGATTGAGGTTTTCAACAGCGACCCTTAAGAATCTAGAAATGAAAGAATTAAAAGATGTTTTACGTTGGTTACTATCTCAGCAAAACCTAATTAGATAATGGAAAACGCTCGAACCTTAAGTAGCAGCTGGAAATTCGCGGAAGAATTCTTCCAAAGAGTGAGACATCCTTAAGCTTTTTAATAAATTACGGTGTTCTTCAACTTTTAAGTCGATCAGAGCTCCGATTTACGAATGAAAAAGCAACAAAGTAAAAGGAAAGAAAAAAAGTGTCTTTTATTTCTTTCTCTTTTCTGTCTTTATTTTGATGAGTCGGAACTCCACTTAAAATAATTATTGACTCTACTTACTGCTAATAAACTTACACAACTTACTATCTTATATGGTAAAATGTTAATTAAAGTGATTTTAGAGAATTAAAAAGGGTGGCGATTTGGCGCACTATTTCAAATTCATTTCCCGTTTTCCCCGGTCAACTAAAAGTAACATATTTATATTTACAGGGAAGCGCAAAGATTTATTCTAAACACTGTCATGACTCAAATTACGAAAATTTCAAGATTAAATACACAATTTGGAGACTTTCCAAAATCACTCTTCAGAATCTAATTAACCAATTTAATTCATTAGGGGAGTGAAATATTTGTGCAGGCGATATTCCTGGACTAATTTAAACATGTTATGTTTGAGTAAATATAAGACCAAGAAGAGTATATATACCCAAAATTACTGAAGTTAAATATTCAAGTTTGAGAGTACGTGACTTCGGAGCCAGTGGTCTACGTGAAGATGGTGTTGCCGGATGCGCGGAAAACGTAATAAGTGCGAGAAAGATGACGGCACTGTGAGTAGGTAACTTCCGGCAAGTTCCGGAGAAGTTAGATCCTTGCTTCATGTTCACTTATTACCCGGTTGTAAGCCAAAACAGATTCTCGCTTGTACACTTGACACGTAGTTGGCAAATCAGATTTGAGTTATGAGTCAAGAATATCTAACACACGGTTTGCAAACCAGATTTGTGGCACGATTCCCAGCTAGATTTGACGTTCACTTACAATATATTTTTATATCATGACACAATTTCACAAACCGGAGGATTCTTTCACTAAAATGCCAACTTTATATTCATATAAGACAATATATTCATGTAAAACAATTTTTGCATATTCAAACGAAATCACCGAATAGAAAGCCTCGATAACATTCAAATTTATCCTTCATCGATTCCACCCTCAACCAAAAATCAACAACGAATAAATATTCATTGCATCTGTTTTTTCTAAAATTATACATCTTAATTATTTTTTGACAGAAATAAAAGTTTGCAACGAAAAAATGTAGGTTATAACAATTAACGAAACTAATTTTAACAAGAACGTGTCTACTCTACACCGAAATTCCCCATTATTTTTTTTAAAGGTCCTTCGTTTCATCCTAAAAAAAATTGAACACGGCGACAAAATCGCACATCAACGTAGATCGAGTGTGAATTGTGAAGTGGTTTTTATTCACCATGGAGGATGAGAAACGGGGCTACTATACTGTAGTAGTTCGTTCGTACAGATAGCTGTGAAAAATATCTAAACGATAATTTTTCACACCCGGATAGCATGCATTGCGAGATTACATCGTAATTACCACCCGCAGTTCGTCTGGCAGACACTAACATCGTTATATACATTTTTATTAGAGCTTAAAAGTTCGTGATAAAATATTTCATTTACCTAATAAATGCCCTATCTAGACAGAAAGATTTCATTGTATCAACTAATGTTCTATATCAATTCTTATATATCTTCTATAAATAAAGTACAATTTTAAATGTGGTTGTGGTGAATGTTCGCGAAGTAATTTCAGATGCTTTTCAATAATCGTAGAAGATTCTGAATTGTTAAAACGACGACAGCCAGCAGAGAAGGGTATTGAACAAACTAAAGACGACTGGAGGAGTGACTATGGGAAAACACAGCACTTTAATTGGCAGATGCTGAGATGCAGAACTTTAGTAGAAGTTTGTCAGGGTAGAAATTAATTCTAGAAAGAGCAGTTTACTTCTCTCTCTCTCTCTCTCTCTCTCTCTCTCTCTCTCTCTCTCTCTCTCTTGAGCGAGTCTCGACCAACTGACTACGAATGAATAACGTGAAAGTTTGACCAAGTTGTCATCCATGACGATTGTGATGGTAATGAGTTACGCCTTTTTCTAATAACTGATTCTAATTATTAAAAAAATCCGAAGAAACACACAATAATGAGTTTTCTAAAATAATCCTAATAATCATTAAAAATCATAAGAATTTGAAGTTGAAGACATTACTGGAATATTATTTCAACATCTCTCGTCAGTCTTTACGTTTCAAAGAAAGTCTAAAGTCTAAACTTTATATGGCTAATTGTAAAGTCAAAGCACGAACGAGATCTACACGACTGCAGGGAAAGCTGCAGGGAATAACTTTTAATATTCGTTCTGGTAAGTCGAGTAAAGCAGGATTTTCTTTGATACACCTTTTTCCGAGGTGAGTTTCGTATGCAAATACGTTCATCTCCACGACTTTCCGAAGTACGACACTCTCAGAGACTTGCTTGCTGAAAATCTTGAACTTTGGGAAAGCGATATCCACGAATGGATAATGGTGGATTAATATATATCCTACAGAGTTAGAGATTCCTTAAAACTATCAAAATTAAATAGACAGGGTGTTTACTAAAGTTTTCCTAGGAAATTTCCTTAAATTTCTGCACAGAGCAACCTTTAAAAGTACAATAATTGTACTTGGTGTAAAAATGTGAAACGACGCTTGGAACCTTCCTATGCCTGGAAATAACTTGCACATAAAAAATAAATAAAAAAACATGAATGGACATGGGGAAGAAAGAAGGCGTGATAATTTGCCAAGAATTTCATTGAGCGATCGACTAAACGAGTTACTGCTTCATTAACACGAAACGCTTCCGTTTTTATCGCGTCAATAATGGGTACAAACCCGTACGAGTGGTTGATTTTACTCGTGGAATAACACGGTCTGATGTGCCAGCAGTTAAATAAAAGGCACGATTGCATCCCGACAAAGCACGCGAGGGCCGAGCATGCTATCGCATAATGTGCTGTATAGGGCACAGACTACTTTGTTTACTGAGATAATAAACCGCCGTTGAAAAATGGTACGTGGTTAAGATAAGGTCAAGCACACCGTCCGTATATGCGGTACTCTCGAAATCAGGACTATTTTAGTCCCCTCCGGTGGTCAGCAATTACTTCAATTACAATGCTTTTACTTAGTGTTGCGATTAACACGATCCTTTCATTTATCAAGATGAAAAGAGTGAATTGCAAATACCCCTTATTACCCACCTAATTATGGTTTCCATGGAAATTTCCATGTGTTACACATCACACCACTCAATTCCAATTTAGTTGTTCATGATCTCTGCGCGGTTTTGTTTCATACTCTTGATGATAAAAAATTCCTTTCAAATAAATGTTTCATTGCAATCCAATCAACTCGACATACCGAATTTTGCAAAATATTTTGTTCAGCTGAGTGCAGCTGAGGTAGGTTCTCATTCATTCAGAATGGTACAAATATTGAGGAAACGCGTTGGTAGGATATCAACAGTTGGTTTAATATATATTTAACAATAAGAAATGACAGATTTTTGCTTTTAATTAGCGTTTCGCAATTTATGTACTCGTAGCATAAAAAGTCTGGATATAAAGTTGACCTTATCTGCCTGGTTTAATCTGCAAACCTATTACTCGCTGAAAATAATAGCACTGCATTAACCCAGTTCTAGAAAAGCATAATCTTGACATGATGCAGTTTTCATCTACTGCATATTACACATGTACGATTAACCACAAGTTGAATTATATGTGGCTCAGAAAAGTACCTACATCATTATTTTCTACATTGTACCCACATGTCCATCGTTATTCTCAGTTTATGTTAACTATTTGCATACTGCATCTACTATCTCTATATATATATATATAAATCCTGTATCGATCTAGGGTAACTCTGTACAAACAAGATTAATCCTAACCATTCTTTTAACACTTTCAATTCTTCTATAATTTTCAATCGGCGATGCACATGTTTCCATTGCCTGTTTGACTTAGTGAAGAGTATTATTTCTGCATGACAGCGTTAACATTAGGGTCAGGCGTAGTAAATCATCGTCACAGTAAATCATCGTAAATGTTTTCAGAAAATTTTTTATAGGTTTCGAGGTGAATCGACGATTGCAGGTTGGTTGAAGATATCAATCAAGGAAGCAACCATTTTAAGCTGACGTGTGGATTTATTTGTAGCGCTCAGATAACTGTGGCAGTAAAGCAATAAATCTGTCGTACTACAACCAAAGGTTTTTGTTCGTGCAAACGCTTCTTCTAAGGCCTTGGTTGATGGCCGATCGATTGGAATAAATTGCCGCTCCTCCGTTAATGCCACAATTAAAGGAGCGATTGGTAAAAGCCATCATTGCATCTATATATATGTCCACACCATTGCCCTCACGCAATCGCTTCTCTGCACTAGACTGAATAGCACACTTCCTGTTTTGAGGAATTCCATCTACTTGTAATTGCCGAAGGGTATTTCAATTTAACAGAAAAGAGGACAATCATTGATAATTCCTCAAATATTAATTAAAAAAAAACCTGCTCGCTTCGCGGGCACATTCTCGTCAAACATCGCGTTTCGCAATCTTTATCGCTGCTATGGTATATACTTTTGTTTTAATTATTTTAGTTTTAATGAAGAATTTACTTAAGGTTCTATCAACCTTAAGGCACACATTCTCATCGGGGCACTCGCACTTGACGCTCGATATTTGATATACTCGAAACGTCGCGCTCGACTCTATTCACGATATAATCGATACAAAAAAATATCTTATAAATATCTTATTTTAATATAAATATGTTATATGAAGAAAATGTAAAAAAAATCTGTCTGTAAATATTTTAACATTTGTCGGTCCGAAAATTTGTTCTTTTAAATTATTTTTTCTATATCTTGCGATATTTGGATCCAAATTTGAATGTTCGATTTTGGAAAAAAATTCAAAAAGTTGATGTACTAGTATTGTGGTGTGTTCAAAAATCAATATTTTCATCTCTGCACTTTTTTTCATACCATGCGTTGTTTAACTTTAAATTTAAACTTTTGTTCGTTTTCCACTCAGTGAAAAATCAGTGAAATTCCACTGATTCTCAGTGACTATTTTCTCACGATTTTAATCAGAGGAAAATCTATACTGGAAATCAGTGAAAAGTCACTGAAATTTTTAGTAGTTTGGTAACGATTACTGAAAAGTTTAGTGACTTTTCACTGACTCAAATCTTAAAAAGAGAGTTACTGAAAATCAGTGAGCTTCCACTGATTCAATTTTACAAGAGAGCAAACTAAAAATCTACAGACAGATACACAGACAGACCGACTGACACACTCACTCGTAAAAACATGTTTTTTGGATTCAGGGGATCACAAAACATGGACATTTGACAAAAAACGTGGAGGGGGGTCAAATTTTACACAGCCTAATACATCCTGTGAGGAGAATGTAATAAGATATGTTTTGGAATGGCTTATTGAAACTCATATCCGGCAAATAAGGATCATTTTTCAAAATTTGAAATAGCTCAGTGGGTTAGAGCTCTGGGATGAACCTACATCAAAAACTAACATGTGTATTGGGGAATAACATCAATGGAATGGCTCGAGGCACGCCACATGTTCGAGTTTTACGGGGATTGATAGCCACTGGACAGAATAGGCTGTTGCGCGCCAGTATAGATTCAAGGCGGACTAGACAGGACCATTACAGCATCACGAAATTTTTCCACACGGGCTTTAATTTGAAAAGATTACACTTTACTATGACTTTCGTTATAAAAGTCAATAATCACAACAGGATAATTAAAGTTGAAGATCACAAGAAAAGTTTCAGGGGATTGTAGATAATACTGTAGATCGTGCACTGTAAACCTAGAAAGAAACAATTCCTTTGGAAATCGGATAAGTGGAAAAGAGGGAGATAGAAAGGGTCGGAATGACCCAAGTGGCGACCCTGAAAGAATAAAGCCAGAAAAGGGATGCCTTTCACTGGGGCAAATAAAATTTCACTCCTCCAAGAGTACTACTATGTTGGTGCCATACTATTGCCAACCGGCCAACCAGGAACATGGTCTTGGCACGAGTGCTTCGTCTAGTTGTAGTAATCCAAGTAGTATTACTTGGAGCATTCCAACGACACGTGTATTAAAGTCGTTTGCGAAGACGATGCCTTTTCAGCCTTTCGGAGGGGTCGGAATAAAATTGTAAAGGGAACTTCTACATTTGAGGAAAAATCACCAAAACTATTCTTTTTAAATGAAATTTTAAAAGAATTTTAAAACCTTTTAAAATCCATTGGGCTCAAGTACGGGTGTTAGAAATTATAAATTTTATTTTATTTCAAATTCCTCTTTCAAACATTGGCAAAATCAGTGAAATTCCACTAATTCAATTTTAGAGAGATGTTTGAAAGGCATTTGAAATAAAAATACCACATAGGCTAAGGCTGGGACTGTAAAAAATAATTCTAGTAAAAAGAATCTGAATAATTTCATTGAAATAAATGCATCAGTCCTTCATCTTCAAACCGTTATTTGCTCGTCGGTTTTCAAAAGCTCGATTTTCTCCCCAGGACCTTTTTTCCACTACATAGCTTCATTGCTAGATAAATCACGGCGACGCTTATTAATGAATCTGGAGACTTCAGTCAGTCGGAGGGCGGTATGAAATCGAATAAGAGAACGAGAAAGCGAAAGAAAGTCGATAAATGATCAGAGAAAACTGTTTGCGACTGCATCTTTTGAGAAATCGAGTGACATTTTACGAACCATCAGTTATTAATAATCTTCCAGCAACTCTGCATATTCATAAAAATACGCTTTGCATCCAAATAATTCAATTTCCATTTAATAAGATAACTTTAAACGAATGTACATTTTAAAATGTATGCTTTAGGATTCATCACCCGATGTCCCTTTATTTTGAGAAGCTTATGGAAGTTTTTAAAAAACTTCAATAATTAAAAGGGTTTCTGTAAGAATTTTCCCGTGTCATTAATGTATTCTAAAATGTCTCTGCGTAACCTCGAGGGTTCTTAATTGGATTCAAAGATAAAGAGGGTTGTACTATGCACGAACTACTTGAAATATGAGCCATTATTATGACGTAAGAATTTCGGCAAGGTGTCTTCAATTCTAATAAACGTAAAAAGATATTTATGGTATGTGACCATAGGGATCTAGGGCTTTAACGTAAATAAAATAAATAAATAATCCATTTCATGTGATTTCAATTTTCAAAATGTCTCAAAAAATATTACTCTTTCAGGATTCTGACGAAAAATATTGAGCTCGCAATATAGGTTCCAGTGTTTCGGTGAATCTACGAGTGAAATAAAATTACGAGTGGCAATAATGAACCTTTTTTTTTCTTTTTTATTTTTTAAGTTGCAATTCTCACGGAGGAAGCTTCGTGCTAGGCAAGTATAGCAGCTGTTTCGGTCGTAGGCGATATAGTAAATGGGCCGTGAGCACGCAGTAACGTTACAAATTCGCCAGTCTGATTCATTATGCCTTAATCTGTTCGCAAGATCCTAACATTGTAGTGGCGGGACAGATACAGCCTTCCCACAAAGTAACTTATAAGTCTCGATTAGCATATGAATATGCGAGAAAGTAGACAACCACACTAAAGGTAAAAAATTAGAACAGTTACAATATTCATAAAAAAATGTTAATAATTAAATTTGTCAAACTATATCTACTTTTAATATTTGCGGTAATTAGAAAAATCAGCGATTGCTTCAATTCTCCCCTCTATGTACGTTAAAAATATACGAGAAAAATGGAGGTTAATAAGGGCGCATTTAATTGGTATGATGTTGCAATTCACGAACCCTATACTAGAAAAATGTATTGTTCGGTTTACAAGCCAACTACACTCAGGCTCCAATAAGTGTCTCTTCTCGGTTGGTCAACTATTCCGAATAGACTCTTTTCAGGTCTTTTCGAAGCTCACGACGCTTCTCTTTCCACCCCTCACTTCCCCTCATCAACATTTGCCACAACGTAGTTTCTAAGGAAGTCAAAAAGCGGGTACCCTCTTATTTGGATCCGAGTATACTTTACAATATACTTACTTAAGATTATAAGGTGTAAGAGGAGGGTGCTTCGTACAGTGGAAGAAGTTTCAATCAATGAGAAAATAGTAGTTCTGTTCTAAATTTCCGCTACGTAACAATCTGGTAACTATTTTAATATTAAATTAAACTGAAGCTTGAGCTTCACTTGAATCATTTAATAATTGTGGAATAATTAATGTCTGGGGAAAGTTAGTTTGAAAAAGGAACTTAGTTACGCAGTTACTTAATGAAGAAAATAACTTATTAGATTGCGCTATTTCTATGAGTAAAATATACTATAGTATATTTCGAAAATAATTAAGTAAATTTCAACACTTCGAAGTTGTTAGAGCGTATTTCATTTATCATTTGATTTCTTGCCTGGAAGGCTTAATTAATTAATGGTTCAGTTGTATAATTGGATTCTTAGTTTTTATAATCTTCTCCCTCATACTGTATTTTTTAAAACATTCTTGAGCAAGAAACGCTTTTTTATAATGTAGAAACTCTCTTAGTTTGGGTTTACGGCAGTATTAGGAATTTTAATACTATTTTATAATAAAAAGTTTTTTTAAAGCTTCATAACAAGCTTCTGAAACCCTGACTTCGTTCTACAAACACCTTCAATTTTATCCGTGACAAAATGTTGTCACTTGGGTAAAAAAAATTACTCCTGTTCAGAGTGTTTATTAAATTTTTCCCACGAAATTCCCGGACAATTCCTGCATTTTTCCGGCTTATAAATATAAGGTTCTTCTTACGGTATTATTTAGAGACTATATTTAATTTTTAAGTACTTCAATTTTAAGCACATTACAACCAATCAGAGTCGCGGTTACAAGAAAATATTAGAGCTACCACGAAGAGGGAATATGATTAGCTAATCAGAACCAAAATGTCCATGGTGGAACGCATTGTAATTTAATCATGATTAAAAGCTCGATTAAAAAATAATTATGATTAGCTAAACATGTGTTTAACCAGAGTTGGTAAAACCGGCCCTTAAAGAAATTTGAATGAATTTTAAAAGAATTTATAGAGATTACTCACTGATGTCGAAATTTCCAGCTCACATCGAGAAATATTTTGCAAAATATGTCGCTATTCATGCTTTAGCATTCAAATTTTTTAACCACAACGAATCCTTTCTTTTCAGAGACAATACTCTCCATTTAAAGTACGCAGGCTGAAAATATATCTGGGACAGTAAGCGCAATTTTTTTCTCTTTATAAAATAGCTAGAAGAAATATGTCGTTCCTAGTCAATGAGAGAGAAAGAGAGAAAGAGAGTAGACGCATTTTAATCAAGGTAGATTTCCATCTGCAGCGAGTAATTTTTAGGAACTTGGCACGCAGAGGGATAAGGATTTAATTAATTTAGCATAAATTCGGGTCGCGCGCATTCCGTGCGGTCCACTCGTCTGTGCGGAAGTGCCGGTGTGCATTTATCAAGTCGGTAGGAACATAGCTTCCCTCTCCAGGGGGTTTACTCTAGGAATGTGTTGCATATACTTCGGTCGATGGGAGTGTGTGTGCCGATGCCGCGAAGATTCTGCGACCAATTGAATTCATCTAGAGTCTAGAGATAGAGGAGAAACTTGTCGAGACGACACGACAGCAGGTGCACATGCTGCTTGTACAGGATGATGCATAAGTTCCAAAATTATAAGTCACCTTCTATCGTGGAGAAATTTAGGTGTAAAATTATTACGGAGTCAGAAATTATGTGACCTTTCTCACCCACTGTCAGCAATAATTTAAGAAATTGAAATTCGAGATACAAAGATACCATTAAAGACATCATCTCGAGAACAATTCTCAAGTTTGACCTAGATTCTGGAGCAGTTTCGAGAGAGCAATCGTTTCTAGATCAAAGAGTTGTTTCACATAATGTCAGAGACGCTAAACGAACGATTCGTAGTCGTCGGGTGGATTCAAATTCGCTCGATTCGCAACGATTTTCTAGTCGAACAGTATGTTAACAAGCATGCTTTCTGTGTCATTGAGGCAAAGAGATTTGATCGCAAATCCGCACGCTGAACGTGCAAAGATTTCCTATCTACATCTGGCTCATGTTATCCGAGTACAAGAATAATCGCGGCCCTATAGATGGTGTGATTCTGCCAAGTTCTACTTGCTTCCTGCATATTCGGTCATGCATATGAATGAAAGTGTTTTCGCGCGAAAAAATCGTTAAACGACTCGCGATTATTCATGCCCTCCAACGTTGCAAGAAACCCCGAGCGGTTATGCAGCGAATTATAATTTCAGTTCCTGTTTACGAATCTTATCCGTCAACTAATCCGTTCTTTCGGGCAGTGGATGGAAATCACTTTTTTTTTAAATTTTAAACATACGAGTACTTTGACTGCAGTTTCATAAAATAGATTATTATTCTTACGTCTCATGAATTGATTTTAGTATGTACAAATGATAGTTGCCCTTTTTAGTGTGAAAATAAATTCCTCTGGGTGGATTAAGCGAGATAAATGATAATTTGTAACATACGAAATATCAAGTATTGAATATTCCTGAGAGCCAATAAAATATATTATTTCTAAATGTGAATTTGCAGATAGAAATGCTTTTCAGCTCCGATCGTTATCAGTTTTAGAAACTTTGACATATGCGTAGTGAAGGTGAGCTTTAACAGTAGTGGAAAATGGAATTTTATGTTTTACGATTTTCGGATAAATAATGTGTAGGTTGTTATGATATACGTTATATTTATTTAATTCCAGCATATCTAGATAAAAAATAAAATTTTATATCGACTTTCACCAAAAAAATGTTTCTTTTTTTGTTACAATTGAAGGATACAATCTGATCCAATTGTAACTATAGTAATAACAATATCTAAACTTAGTTGTTATAATTTTTGAGTAAATTCAAAGTCTTGATATATTTTCGAGAATTTATAATTGTTCAAATGTACCAGTTCAGTGAAGCTGATGAATAATATTTCCAGGAAAGATTAATCCATATGGTCGTTCCACGAAAGCAGCACATTATGGGATTCTCGTCGTATATTATTCGAGCTCATAATTTATGCCAGTATTCAAATCATGTTACGCAAAGTGCACACACAGTCATTCTGAGCTCCGACTAAATTGAATAGGTAATCAAACTAGAATACATAAACAACTGAAAATCGAAACTTTTGTTTTTGAGCAAAATAATAATCAATTACATTATTCAAAAAGAAAATTTAGATTCGTAACAAAACAATTTTTATTGTGCGTTACATTTTTTCTTTTGCAAAAAAACCTTGGTAAATTTGAGTTTTATGATTGAATGAAAAATTTTGTTGCTACAATTGAATTACTGAAAACTCTAAAGGCCAATTGGATCGGATAAATACTATGGTTTATGCAACTGTGCGAATGGCTAGGTACCGTCAACACGAAGACTTTACGTGTTTACGATCTTGCAACCATGCATCACTTCCGCAAACAGATTAAAATTGTAGTTTCCTTGATGAGTAGCTAACACGGGAAATTGGCCGATCCTCCCACAGCATTTCCATACGGTTATTATCCATTCAATATTTGTATCAAAATGACTGAAAATTTCTGAACATTCAAGTGAACAAATTCTTGAATTAAGAAACAGTTTTAAAATATTGATTTATTTGTATTGAGAATTAATTCTGTCCGAAAGAAACTTGTAATGCCTATTGTTATTTTTAATTGGAACAATATTTGTGGATAAAATAGAATTAGGAAACATTATTTTGTTCATTTGAACGTTCAAAATCTTGAAAATTACTCTCATCAGAACTCCCGATTTTTTAATTAAATTCCCGGTCACGTCCCGCTTTTTTCTGGTCAATTAGATTCTCGGTCATTTCCTAGTCTTTCCCGGTCAAGTAGCAATCCTGCTCGAAGAATTAATCCAAAAAAAAAAGTGCTTAACAAAATCTTTAGTTAATAAACTTATAATTTAACTAGTAATTCCGCGAGAGAACGAAGCAATTATTTAATTTTACTAGTTTTTTTTGTATAATTAGATTGTTAACAGACATTCATCCTAGATATATTTCTCAATTCGATTAATTCTAATCATTTCAAGCAATTTGATTCCCAGAGATTGTGCAAATTTGCATTTCTGGTTAAATGATACTGAAATTCGCAAACTTGGAAAATAAGATTTGAATTTTGAATGTGATAATGATAATACATACAACCGGGAAAGTAATCCAGTAAGAGGATCTTCAATTCTAACATTGTCAGCGTATTTTTGAAGTTCCTCCGAGTCGAGTAATATTTACAATGGAAGGATATCGTTTCACGTTGTGTATTCCTGTCGAATCACGGCGTTATAGCTAGTGATACTCGTGGAGATTTAATAGCCCGTTCATACTAAGAACAGTCTCTAACCAAGAAGCGCAGAAAATCGATACTCGAGGAGTCGAGATGCAAGCCTCCACTTTTAAGGAGAAAGTAAATCTTATATTATTTTCATCATTATCTATTTTCGATGAACTTTATGAAAATGAGATCATTATAATTATATCTCTTAATAAAAAACCTTTCAAGTGTATCAAAGTTAAATTCCAAAATTAATAGAATCCGATAAAGAAGAAGGTGAAGAAGATAAAGGAGAAGATAATAGAAACGATAAAGAGGAAGAAAAATATTTATTTTTCTCACCATTTATCACAATTTTTTTGTATTATTTCAATACCGAGGGAAAATAAATTGTCAGGAACAAGGCAAATGCTAAATACATAATTAAGAGTGTAGGGCACCTATAAGGAAGGGGAAATATACGCTAAAAACAGCATTTTAAGGTTTCAAAAGCACTCTCGGGTTTAAAAAGCCACCACTGCAGACCTGTTGGTCTGTAGTGCACTGCAAAGTAGTAGCGACATTTATCGTCAGACATTGTGCTCCTGCGATTACCACTTGTACTTTGTTCACAAATTTTGTCTTAAATTTTACAAAAGAATTTAGTCGAAGGAAATAATGCAGAGTTCTGTATATCTCTTTCCGTTAATACTTTGCTGAGGATATTATTAAAATAAAAATAAAAAGAATATTCCATGAAAAGGAGGTTTTTTAAAGTAGTAATTGGAGAAAAATTTAATAATAAAAGTCCTAAAGAAAAAAGATTTAATCTGAAGAATCAAAGCCAGAAGGAAAAAGCAAAAATAGATGCTTGGTATCGAATGATATGTTCACATTGAAAGAAGGGGGGCTTCACCATATAAAGACGAATCAGGATTACGACCTTTATAGAGCGTTGGCGGGAAAATAAAAAGATTTATTTCTGCCGATGTCTAGCAAGGGCCCTTTGAAGATTAACGAGCGTAGAGTACCGAGGGCCGTTTACGTTCTGGTCCATCTTCTCTCTCACTTTCTCTATTCTTTTCTCTCTCCCTTTTTCCCTTTCTGCTCCTCATCATTTTCCCCTCTCTTCTTTCATCACTATCTTTCTCGTAAAGTACTACATTCGCTTGAATTCAACATCGGCCATAAACGCAGTTATCTTTCTCGCTGTACAACACGAGGAGGAGGCGAGAAAGGGGAGGC